>WNWK01030780.1:0-23239 GCA_009830355.1 Cherax destructor
TAGATTTAGAAAGGATATAGGAAAGTATTGGTTTGGAAATAGGGTAGTTGATGAGAGGAACAGTCTGCCTAGTAGGGTTATTGAAGCAAGGACCTTGGGTAGTTTTAAATTTAGGTTGGATAAATTCATGAGTGAAAGGTGTTGGATTTGAGTGGGAATTGCACATGAGTAAATAAAATTATCAAAGAGGGACGTTAAAAAGGGAATAAGAGGGACGTTAAAAAGGGAATAAGAAAAGCTAAACGGGACTATGAAATTAAAGTTGCTAGGGATTCAAAAACTAACCCAAAAGTTTTTCCAGGTTTATAGAACAAAAGTTAGGGATAAGATAGGTCCCTTAAAAATAACTTTGGGCATCTTACTGACAAGGAGAATGATATGTGCTCTATTTTTAATAATTATTTTCTCTCGGTTTTCACACAGGAAGACATTAATAATATCCCAGTAATTAATTTTTACAGAGGCCCAGAAGAAGATAAATTATGTAATATCACAGTCACTAGCGAAATGATTATGAAACAGCTGGACCGACTGAAACAAAATAAATCGCCGGGTCCTGATGAGCTTTTTGCAAGGGTTCTTAAGGAATGCAAAATGGAACTCTGTGAACCAATATCTAACATTTTTAATTTATCTCTTCAAACAGGTGTAGTGTCTGATATGTGGAAGTTGGCTAATGTAATTCCTATTTTTAAAGCAGGGGACAAGTCACTACCGTCAAACTACCGCCCAATAAGCCTGACCTCAATTGTAGGCAAATTACTAGAGTCAATTATAGCTGATATTATTAGAAGCCATCTAGATAACCATAATTTGATTAATGATACCCAGCATGGATTCACGAGGGGCCGTTCCTGCCTATCTAATTTATTAACCTTCTTCAGTAAAGCTTTTGAGGCTGTTGATCACGATAAAGAATTCGATATTGTTTATTTAGACTTTAGTAAGGCTTTTGATAGAGTACCGCACCAGAGACTATTAAAGAAAGTGGCAGCTCATGGCATTGGGGGAAAAGTGCTGTCATGGATCGAGTCATGGCTCACCAATAGGAAGCAGAGAGTGTGCATAAATGGGGTTAAATCCGAATGGGGACTTGTAACAAGTGGTGTTCCACAGGGATCAGTCTTAGGCCCATTGTTATTTATAATATATATCAATGACCTTGATGAGGGAATTACTAGTGATATGAGCAAATTCGCCGACGACACGAAGATAGGTAGGATAATTGATTCAAACATAGATGTCATAGAACTTCAGGAAGATTTAGACAAACTTAATTCGTGGTCAGAAAAGTGGCAGATGCAGTTCAATGTAGATAAATGCAGGGTTCTGAAGCTCGGGAGTGTCCATAACCCAAGCACTTATAAGTTAAATAACGTAGAACTTAGCCATACAGATTGCGAGAAGGACTTGGGGGTGATGGTAAGCAGCAACCTTAAACCAAGACAGCAATGCCTAAGCGTACGTAATAAGGCAAATAGATTACTGGGATTTATATCAAGAAGTGTTAGCAACAGAAGTCCAGAGGTTATATTACAGCTTTATACATCATTAGTAAGGCCTCACCTAGATTACGCAGCTCAGTTCTGGTCTCCATATTACAGAATGGACATAAATTCGTTAGAAAACATTCAGCGTAGAATGACTAAATTAATACATAGCATTAGAAATCTTCCTTACGAAGAAAGATTGAAGACCCTAAAATTACATTCACTTGTAAGACGTAGAATGAGGGGAGACATGATCGAGGTATACAAGTGGAAAATGGGTATTAACAAAGGGGATATAAATAAGGTCTTGAGGATATCTCTCCAAGAGAGAACCCGCAATAATGGATTCAAGTTAGATAAGTTTAGATTTAGAAAGGATATAGGAAAGTATTGGTTTGGAAATAGGGTAGTTGATGAGTGGAACAGTCTGCCTAGTAGGGTTATTGAAGCTAGGACCTTGGGTAGTTTCAAATTTAGGTTGGATAAATTCATGAGTGAGAGGGGTTGGATTTGAGTGGGACTCGCACATGAGTGGGTAGAATTGTCAAAGCTTATTTCTTGGGTAGCATTGAAAATTGGGTTGAGCAAATATTCTGTTAGTGGGACGGATTGTGAAGGACCTGCCTAGTATAGGCCAACAGGCCTGCTGCAGTGTTCCTCCTTTCTTATGTTCTTATGTTCTTATTTCTTGGGTAGCATTGAAAATTAGGTTGAACAAATATTCTGTTAGTGGGATGGAATGTGAAGGACCTGCTTAGAATGGGCCAACAGGCCTGCTGCAGTGTTCCTCCTTTCTTATGTTCTTATGTTACACAGCACTCGAAAATAAGGAATATCCATTAGGACTTTTTATTGACCTAAGGAAAGCTTTCGACACAGTAAACCACGGCATCCTACTCCACAAACTTGACCACTATGGAATAAGAGGTCATGCACTAGCATACTTCAAATCCTACCTCACTAATAGGTATCAGTATGTCACTATTAAAGACACATCCTCCACGACACGACCACTTGACACCGGAGTACCGCAGGGAAGTGTCCTTGGCCCTCTGCTCTTCCTCTTATATATCAATGACCTACCCAGTGTATCACAACACCTGAAACCAATACTCTTTGCTGACGACACAACTTACGTCATCTCCCACACAAATCTTGCCACCCTTAATACCATTGTTAACAACGAATTAATAAAAATATCAACATGGATGACAGTCAATAAACTTACACTCAACACTGATAAGACCTTCTATATTATGTTTGGCAACAGAGCAGGTGATCCACAATTAAACATTAAGATCAACACTACACCTATTGCTAAACATAACGAGGACAAATTCCTGGGCCTTCACCTTGACAGCATCCTGAAATTCAGCACCCATGTCCAACACAACAAAAAAAGTGTCCATAACTTTTGGGATCCTCTCTAAGATACGGTATTATGTACCACAATCAGCCCTACTCACACTATACTATTCACTCATCTATCCCTACCTCACATATGCCATTTGTGCATGGGGATAAGAACATAAGAAGAACATAAGAAAGGAGGAACACTGCAGCAGGCCTGTTGGCCCATACTAGGCAGGTTCTTCACAATCCGTCCCACTAACAGAATATTTGCTCAACCCAATTTTCAATGCTACCCAAGAAATAAGCTTTGACAATTCTACCCACTCATGCGCGAGTCCCACTCAAATCCAACCCCTCTCACTCATGAATTTATCCAACCTAAATTTGAAACTACCCAAGGTCCTAGCTTCAATAACCCTACTAGGCAGACTGTTCCACTCATCAACTACCCTATTTCCAAACCAATACTTTCCTATATCCTTTCTAAATCTAAACTTATCTAACTTGAATCCATTATTGCGGGTTCTCTCTTGGAGAGATATCCTCAAGACCTTATTTATATCCCCTTTGATAATACCCATTTTCCACTTGTATACCTCGATCATGTCTCCCCTCATTCTACGTCTTACAAGTGAATGTAATTTTAGGGTCTTCAATCTTTCTTCGTAAGGAAGATTTCTAATGCTATGTATTAATTTAGTCATTCTACGCTGAATGTTTTCTAACGAATTTATGTCTATTCTGTAATATGGAGACCAGAACTGAGCTGCGTAATCTAGGTGAGGCCTTACTAATGATGTATAAAGCTGTAATATAACCTCTGGACTTCTGTTGCTAACACTTCTTGATATAAATCCCAGTAATCTATTTGCCTTATTACGTACGCTTAGGCATTGCTGTCTTGGTTTAAGGTTGCTGCTTACCATCACCCCCAAGTCCTTCTCGCAATCTGTATGGCTAAGTTCTACGTTATTTAACTTACCCACCTAAAGCCAATAATAACCCAACAAAAAGCCGCAGTAAGAATTATCACACTATCCAACGCTAGGCAGCACACCCCCCGACTCTTCAAAGACCTAAACCTACTCACTGTTCAGAACATCCATACTTACTACTCTGCTATCTACATTTATAGAACCATAAATTCCAACTTTAACCCTGAGCTAAAACACTTTCTTGACAGTTGTGAGAGGATCCATAGACATAATACCAGACATAAACATTTCTTTGACATTCCCCGTGTCCGACTAAATCTATACAAAAATTCAATGCGCATAAAAGGGCCTAAAATCTGGAACTCCCTGCCTGAAAACTCTAGAACTGCAGACACAATCTCCACTTTCAAAAGCAACGTTAAAAAAAATCTTATCTCACTTACGTAGCTAACCACATGAAAACTACTTTATCTTGCACATATCCACATCAAAAGACACTTACTGATATCTGTGATTCCCCTTAATTTCACATGGCTGACCAAAATTCTAATAAAACTATTGCTTCATAATTCTTAAGCTAGTCAAAAGTTTGCCTAAGACACTCCAATATAGAAACGGTATTATGCCAATACATCACCTTTACCATTAATATATAAACTAATTGTTAAATTCTTTAAACTAATTGTTTAATTCTTAAATGTTTAAATTTCAATACCTCAATATTGTAAACCTAATTAATCACTACAATTACCTAACCTTACTACCAGTATAATCATTGTGTCACTATTGAGTAAGACCTATCATAAGACTGCCTGGAAAGGAAAAATAAACACATAAGCAGTATAATGTGATCCTTTATTGACAACGTTTCGCCCACGCAGTGGGCTTTATCGAGTCACAGACAGATCTACCTGGAAAATGAGCAACATGGAGATATATATAGGGTACACTCAGGTGGAGAATGCTGGGTCAGGTGGAGAAAGCTGCATGTGAGTCTTAAAAGTAGTGTGATGGTTAAAAACATAGTGTGACTTAAAGGACCTGCAGTGTACCATTCTTGAGTTCTAGGTGGGATAGCGTTGAAGAAGTTTCTTGGCAATAGGTTCAGCTATGTTGTAGAAGCCGTTGTTCTGGTTGAAGTTGTTGGATATACAGATGAGTGATGATTCTAGGATTCTTCGGTATTGCGTGTTGTCTTCTCTGGCGATGAGTCTTGCGTTTCTGTAGTTGATTAAATGGTTGTGTAAATTTCGGTGTTGAACACAGGCATTTCTTGAGTCGTCAGATCTGCCTGCGTACTGGTGTTCTGAAATGCGTGTTTGTAGGTCTCTGGATGTTTCGCCAACGTATAATTTGCTGCAGCCATTACAAGGGATTGTGTATACCCCTGCCGTGGATTGAAGCTTTTCCTGTCTGTTACTGGTAATGTCCTTAATGGTGGTGGATGTGGAGGTGGATACTCGGAATGAGGTCTTAGAAAAAATGTTGGAAACTTGTTTGGAAATGGAGTTGGTGGGAAGGACTATGTATCTCTTCTCAGCAGTGTCTTCTCTGGGTGTGTTGAAGATGTTTAATGCCCGTCGTCTGCAGTCTCTAATGAAGTGACGAGGATAGTGAAGTTTGGAAAAAACTTGTTCAATGAGGGAGCATTCTTCTTCAAGGAAGTCACTGCTGCAGATTCTGAGTGCGCGCAGGAAAAAGCATATAATTAGCCCACTGCGTGGGCGAAACGTTGTCAATAAAGGATCACATTATACTGCTTATGTGTTTATTTTTCCATTGTGTCGGTATTTTATACCATTTATTTCCACTGCCTGGAAAGCCTAGGCATACCTAGACATATTATTGGCCATCTTGTAATATCTACTTCATAAAATGTACATTACTATAATTACACCCCACTCTGTATATTACTAGAAATAAAGAATTTGAATTTGAATTTGACTTAAATATGCTCTGCCCTGCCTTGCCTTAAAGTAAAGTAATTTGTTTAATTCTCTCACCATTTCTTTTAAATAACTTATGCCTACCATGAGAGTGATTATTAGAGTGGTGAGTAATTATGTCTTTTGATTTCATTACAGCCTTCTGGGCCAGCTAAGGTCATCTGGCACAAAGTCGAGGGTGTCTGACGGAGCAATACCCTTTGGGGCCACGAGACTTCATTTGCAGCCTTTAAACTCGTCCAGCCAGGCTGACCAGCCAGGCTGTGGTTCGTACGTTGGACTGTGTGCGGCCAGCAGTAACAGCTTGGTTGATCAGGCTCTGGTCCAACATGAATCCTGGTCACAGACCGGGCCGCGGGGGCGTTGACCCCTGGAATTCTCTCCAGGTAAACTCCAGGTAAACTGTGGTTCAACTAGAGCCAAAACCGAGGCAACTACGTTATTCACCAGTGGACGACTCCTGAGTCCCTGGTATCTTGATTAACTATTGGAGTTTAGAACTACGTTTTGGAAACATACGTCAACCGAGTGGTTGTGGAAACATCCATCGATCCATCAACAACAGCAAGGAGTTCAGAAAACAAGGAACAATTCAGAGCTTCCTTGTCAAGAACATCAACACTTTCATCTACCAACTAACATCTGTATAAATTAGCCTTGAATTCAAGTATTGTTTATTTATTTCATTTTTCATTTTGTCTTTAAAATAGGATTTGAGATTCATGTTTAATTATTTAATATTTTCATAAAACTTTCTATTAAATAAAGTGCTTATCTTCATTGTTATTATTTATCTTTTCCATTTTTGTAATTTTCCTAAGGAGGAGCCAGCCTTGATTCATCTTGGCTTAAGATTGAACCAGAACTAAGTAATAAACCTTCACAGCTAAATTGGAACCTTTATACTGTGTATCAAGGGCACAGCTGATTGGAACCTTCATACTGTGTATCAAGGGCACAGCTGGATTGGAACCTTCATACTGTGTATCAAGGACACAGCTGGATTGGAACCTTCATTCTTCAAGGACACAGCTGGATTGGAACCTTCATTCTTCAAGGACACAGCTGGATTGGAACCTTTCCTACTGTGTATCAAGGGCACAGCTGAATTGGAACCTGCCACCTTTACGTTTAATTTTGCCAGGCTGCGTTAGATTGGTAAGTATAACACATATGTTATACTTATCAACTTGTCAATATCGAACACCACTAACATACCTTGGTAAAGCCACTAATGTAGTAAGGGGCTGTGGCTTCTAGTTGCTCGTCTGGGTACTTTCTCCATGTGAAAATATAAGAAGTTAGATAAACTTAAGAACTTATGGGAAAAATAGAGTTATGTTCCTGGCATCCCAAAAAATGCCAAACATTTTTTTTTTAGTCCCCAAATCTTCCAAAAATAATGATGTAATTGTTGTTCATTGTCATTATGTTTAACCCCATGAGGGTCCAGACCCCTGATCTGAAACTTGTCCACACAGTCCAATACCATGAGGGTCCACACCCCTGATCTGAAACGTCTCCACAGGGTCCAAGAATTTAAAAAAAAAAAAAATGCAATTTAAACCCCTTTCATTCCTCCTAGGAGCTATTCCTCCACGTTTACCCCCTCCTTTTTTCATCTTTTTTTTATTAAAAACAAAAAGAAAGAAGTAACCTAACCATGGACGACCGAATTCGTGAACCTACTGCCCCCGGGCCCCTTCCTGATACCGCACCCAGTTCTGACCCTACAGTTCTCCTAATCTGCTTCAAACTATCAGAACTGATGTATATTAATTAGGGGAAGACTTGGACCGAGTAGGAGCAAGTTTGCTAATTTTAAAGATGCAAATAATGCTGTACCTAATGTAAGATCGCATATTTTGATTGTTTTTTTGCTTCTATCACAGGTGAATTCTACTTAGAAATAAGTCCTGCTTATTGTAGTAGTTTGTAGGTGCCAATATTACTATAAACATTATAATACAAAAATGTTTTGGTGAAATAAATAATGAATGCAGTTTATGCTCGGCTTGAAACTTACAATGCCGGTGCATTTTCATAAAAAAAGTCAGTGTTAGTAGACAGTGTAAATCCTAATTGCCAATTTTGTTACAGTACGATTATGATTTTTGCAAATAACTGGAGAATGCCATTACTGGATGGATTTAAACCTTCAACACCGATGTGTCACTTGAAGGATGGACTGCTACTGTTTGTGGGTTTGGCTTTTTTGAGGATGTTAAGCAACAGTTGCTAGACTTCTTGAGAGAGTTGAGCTAAAACTCCGGGTCCTCCTTAAAGTGTTATTATCACTTTCACGAAGGAACACTGAGCATCTGCAAGAATGGAAGGCCAACTGGCGCGATCCTGGAAAAGGATAAATCCATTTCCTTGGTTCAAGAGCTCACCAGCCCTTACGCCCATCCCTTGATGGGTCTTCAAGGTGGTGATCTCCAGCTCCTAGACCTCTTCGGTAGTTAAGCTAAAGCTCCTATGTGTCCTCAGGGACTTTTGTGGGAGCTCCGTAACCTATGGAGGTTTTGTAGGATCAAACACTACGCCTCTTGCGTGGGTTGAGGTAGAGGTGACTGGGGTTATGGGACATGAGGTTACCTTTCTTGGATCATGCAGTGAGTCAGATATATCTAGTTGTTATATACGTTGCAGGTTGCATTCAAAGAAACTAGCCGGGGAGAGAGGTATAACTGGTAGTTAAAATGTTGCATGTTGACTTATCTGTAACTCAACATGAATATAGTTACATCTCAAAGTCCTTCTTCCTTCCCCGTCTGCTGAACACTTGCTCAATGCCTGTCTCTGGGAACAACACCCTCAGTGACTGCGTGAGGTATGATCTTTAAGATGGTATTAGTAGAGTTTCTCGAAGCTGTCAGCAAAGGAGTCATGTAAAACAGCACCAGAGACATGAGGGCAACGACCTCGCTGACCCTGGTGTTGGTCTTCATATTCCACGTCACCAAAACTGTCGTCATTGAAAAACAGGTGAGATATAGATGTTCTTGATGCAAGGACACATATGTTTCTCTCACTTTCTCTGTGAGAATCCTTTCATAGCTCATGGCCATCATCTGAGACTCGAATCCGTAACACTGAGTAAGTAACCCAAATACTAGAACACTTGTTGTAGTGCGGTGTTGTGGGAATAATTTCATCTTATTATTTCCTAACAAGTAGAAGTTTATGGTGTACTTTATACGGTAAATTACATTGCATACTATATTCTACTTACATTTGTCTTCATAACCCTCTTCTAGTACACAAATAAAATCAGTAAATAAAGGTACATACTTCTGCATTACTTGACTCTCTATATTGACGTTGGTCATTCAATATTTATGACACTGTTATTGCTCAAGACAGAAATTAAGGAGGAGACGACGGAATTCCTGGAAATAAAAAAAAAATGAAAAAAAAATGAAAAAAAGTTTTTTTGACGAAAAATAGTGCATGATTCTGGCAACATTTTGATGCAATCAGCTTGTTTCTATCATATTTCTAAGTATCTTTTTCTAAAAATGTTTTTTTTGTTCTTTCCGACATTAAGAGGACATGATGTCATTTCATGTAGGGTTTTATTTATACTCCAAAAATAACGATTTTTATGATTGTTTCTTTCAAAATACAGTGGAACCTCTGGTCACGAACGCTTCCGAACACAAACAAATCGGTTCATGACCAAAAAATTAGCCAAATTTTTGTATCTGGTCAGGAACACATAATCGGGTGCCAAACAAACACAGCTGCGCCAATTTTCACATTTCATGCCATTTTTTTTGGACACGCCAATTTTCCCCACTTCCTGTTGTTTGTTCACACCTAACAAAGACCCTCGACTTGTAGTCGGTCTTGGTCAGACGTGCGTTCATTCACTGTGAACTCGATGATAAGGGATAAAGTACCATCCTCTTATCCCCTCCTGGGGGATAGTGTAGTACAGTGCTAACTGTAATGTACGCTCGTAATGTACCATAAAACTAAGTAAGTTTATTCAGGTATACATACATCATACATAGTAGTATATGTGTAGAGAACTTAGGATAACCCACAAATGTGAGAGTGACTTATTTTCTCGGAAGTAAGTTATTCATAAATTACAGCAATTACGTCAGTGATAAATTCGGATTAGCAATGTTGTGTCAGAAGGAAGTGAACAAACAGCTTCTCACAGTGCCACTACCCGGCTATGGCTGGTCGTATATGATTTTTGGTAAATATTTTTTTCTCAGTTGTTTTTCGGGCTATCGTATTGAAACTTGGGGAATTTATGATGGGAAGATGCTTCTTAACGTACACCAAATATGAAAGAAATCGGATGATAAATAACGGAGTTCACTTCTCAGTCATTAGACGTCTTTTAAAACTCTTAAAAAAAAATACTGTTTACATCGAACGGTTCGTAGATTTTCTCAGTGTTATAAAAGTTTTTTACATTTAGTTTAGTATTACACTGTGTATTCTATGGTATAATTAAATATTTTTATGCTTAAAAATCTTAAAAAAAAAAAACTATATTTACATATAGTTCGTAGGGGTCTTGAACTGATTAATCGTATTTTCATACAATGCAATAAGGAAATTAGGTTCGGGTCACGACCAAATCAGGTTGCGACCAGAGTTTTAACAGAAAATGTAATATGTCTATTAATCAGGAATAAGTTATTGACGTTTGTAGCCACACTTTTCGATAACTACTTGATGGATTGTCATGATTTTTTAACACCTAATTGCGGAATGACGGTTCTACAAAATGAAAATAGGAATTTGCGATATTCATTACCATTTTCTTTTTATTGATTTTTCCCTCCAAAAAATCCTTAAAAAAAGCAGATTGTAGTCACCAACAATCAGTAGCTTTGCCTTGCTCGCAAGAGCCCTTCTGGCCATTTCAGCCAGTGTGTCAATCGTTGCTCTTTTACTCTCATCATGTTCATGCCTTGGCTTCCTGCTGTCTGTCTAATCTCTCCAGTTCATCAGAATCCCATTGGTTTTTGATGAGCAGCGCCACTCCTCCACTGCCTCTCTTCCATCTGTCAAATACTGAATATTTTATGACGACTTGGAGTTCTCAACTATTGACCAACTGATTATGTGACATCAAGAGCTTCTCTGGGTGTGGTGTTAGCTCTCTAACTTACTGATTATGTGACATCAAGAGCTTCTCTGGGTGTGGTGTTAGCTCTCTAACTTACTGATTATGTGACATCAAGAGCGTCTCTGGGTGTGGTGTTAGCTCTCTAACTTACTGATTATGTGACATCAAGAGCGTCTCTGGGTGTGGTGTTAGCTCTCTAACTTACTGATTATGTGACATCAAGAGCGTCTCTGGGTGTGGTGTTAGCTCTCTAACTTACTGATTATGTGACATCAAGAGCGTCTCTGGGTGTGGTGTTAGCTCTCTAACTTACTGATTATGTGACATCAAGAGCGTCTCTGGGTGTGGTGTTAGCTCTCTAACTTACTGATTATGTGACATCAAGAGCTTCTCTGGGTGTGGTGTTAGCTCTCTAACTTCGACCTCGTGTAGCTCGTGTCTCTGAGAGCTTCGATTTATGAACACATAATTTAATATCTCATCAGAAATATAGTATTGACTTGAGTTTTTCAATAATAAAGATGTTAAATAATATGAAGACATCGGAGACTCATGTGTAGTGGAGTTCCTAATTTATCATCTTCATTACTAAGAATTTCTTTTCCTTGGCTGTCAGACTCGTTAGTGACTGAATATTAAATATTCTTCGTTTCACTCCCGTCCTGGTGAGACTAATATTTAGTGCAATTTCACCATAACGATAAAAAACATGTTATTACAGCAGTCATAAAACAATATTAGTTCTGAATGACATAAGTATATTTTATAATGTATATTTTTGTAGCTAAACCAGGCAGTGATTTACACTATAGTTATTTTCTCTGGGAAGTTATTTACATGGCAATACTCGGCCACATATCACAGCTGGTGCCCCTCCAACCCTTACTGACTATTTATTTGAACAAATAAATATAACTGACGACAAATAAATGATGTATTATATTAATGTTTATTCAAATCCTAAATGATATACTATTGTAATGTCAAAAGCAGTGAATTTTTTAGTTTTTATAAAAAAATATTTTAATATTCTATTGTTTAAATACAGCTCAAGAATTTTTTTCTAAAATAAAAGAAAGAAAGAAGTTTTGAATGTTCCTAAATGAAAACTTTTATTTAAAAAGTAAAAATGTTCATAACTGAGTGAAAATGTGTGTCAAGTGGAAAGTGTAGGAAGTTTTCTTTCAGTGAAATATACTGAAGGAATATATCTTTCCTTATATTCGTTCCCAATCCACTCTGTGACACAACAATACACTCTGTGACACAACAATACACTCTGTGACACTACAATACACTCTGTGACACAAAAATCCACTCTGTGACACAACAATACACTCTGTGACACAACAATACACTCTGTGACACAACAATACACTCTGTGACACAACAATACACTCTGTGACACAACAATACACTCTGTGACACAACAATCCACTCTGTGACACAACAATACACTCTGTGACACAACAATCCACTCTGTGACACAACAATACACTCTGTGACACAACAATACACTCTGTGACACAAAAATCCACTCTGTGACACAACAATACACTCTGTGACACAACAATACACTCTGTGACACAACAATACACTCTGTGACACAACAATACACTCTGTGACACAACAATCCACTCTGTGACACAACAATACACTCTGTGACACAACAATCCACTCTGTGACACAACAATCCACTCTGTGACACAACAATACACTCTGTGACACAGCAATACACTCTGTGACACAACAATACACTCTGTGACACAACAATACACTCTGTGACACAACAATACACTCTGTGACACAACAATACACTCTGTGACACAACAATACACTCTGTGACACAACAATACACTCTGTGACACAACAATACACTCTGTTACACAACAATACACTCTGTGACACAACAATACACTCTGTGACACAACAATCCACTCTGTGACACAAAAATGCACTCTGTGACACAACAATCCACTCTGTGACACAACAATACACTCTGTGACACTACAATACACTCTGTGACACAAAAATCCACTCTGTGACACAACAATACACTCTGTGACACAACAATACACTCTGTGACACAACAATACACTCTGTGACACAACAATACACTCTGTGACACAACAATACACTCTGTGACCCAACAATCCACTCTGTGACACAACAATACACTCTGTGACACAACAATCCACTCTGTGACATACCAATCCACTCTGTGACACAACAATACACTCTGTGACACAGCAATACACTCTGTGACACAACAATACACTCTGTGACACAACAATACACTCTGTGACACAACAATACACTCTGTGACACAACAATCCACTCTGTGACACAACAATACACTCGGTGACACAACAATACACTCTGTGACACTACAATACTCTCTGTGACACAACAATCCACTCTGTGACACAACAATACACTCTGTGACACAACAATCTACTCTGTGACACAACAATACACTCTGTGACACAACAATCCACTCTGTGACACAACAATACACTCCGTGACACAACAATACACTCTGTGACACAACAATCCACTCTGTGACACAGCAATACACCCTGTGACACAACAATACACTCTGTGACACTACGATACACTCTGTGACACAACAATCCACTCTGTGACACAACAATACACTCTGTGACACAACAATCCACTCTGTGACACAACAATATACTCCGTGACACAACAATACACTCTGTGACACAACAATCCACTCTGTGACACAACAATACACCCTGTGACACAACAATACACTCTGTGACACTACGATACACTCTGTGACACAACAATCCACTCTGTGACACAACAATACACTCTGTGACACAACAATCCACTCTGTGACACAACAATATACTCCGTGACACAACAATACACTCTGTGACACAACAATCCACTCTGTGACACAACAATACACCCTGTGACACAACAATACACTCTGTGACACTACGATACACTCTGTGACATAACAATACACTCTGTGACACAACAATACACTCTGTGACACAACAATCCACTCTGTGACACAACAATACACTCTGTGACACAACAATACACTCTGTGACACAACAATCCACTCTGTGACACAACAATCCACTCTGTGACACAACAATACACTCTGTGACACAACAATACACTCTGTGACACAACAATCCACTCTGTGACACAACAATACATTCTGTGACACAACAATACACTCTGTGACACAACAATCCACTCTGTGACACAACAATACACTATGTGACACAACAATACACTCTGTGACACAACAATACACTGTGACACAACAATACACTCTGTGACACAACAATACACTCTGTGACACAACAATCCACTCTGTGACACAACAATACACTCTGTGACACAACAATCCACTCTGTGACACAACAATACACTCTGTGACACAACAATACACTCTGTGACACAACAATACACTCTGTGACACAACAATCTACTCTGTGACACAACAATACACTCTGTGACACAACAATACACTCTGTGACACAACAATCCACTCTGTGACACAACAATACACTCTGTGACACAACAATACACTCTGTGACACAACAATACACTCTGTGACACAACAATACACTCTGTGACACAACAATACACTCTGTGACACAACAATCCACTCTGTGACAAAACAATCCACTCTGTGACACAACAATACACGCACATTATGTTTTTTTTTTTTGGGTTACATTATTGGTTCAGTGAACTCTACTGTTACCGCGCATATGTCGTACCGAAGGAACGATACATATGTGCGCCTCCTCATATCTTGTGTCTGCAGAGGTTAAACTCTAGGTTTTGGTCCCTATATTTTCACTTCATTTCGTATGAGCTCTAAAACTTCAAAATTTCAATCCTAGACTTGAGTTGGCCTTCACAATATTCCTTGCTAATAGATTTCATTTAGTCATTATTCTCACTCAGAGTGAATTCTCCTTCTTTTATTCAATTGCCTCCTTTGAAGTCTTGATTTTTATTTATGTAACTTTTTCTGTTCTAGTAATGAAGGTTCTAACTCTATTAACATATATTCTTATCCTGGTCTTCGTAATAATGTTCTCTCTCAAGTTTCTTTTCCTGCTTTATAAGATAAAGGAACGTTTGCTCCAGAACCAGTATTATGTAAGCTATGATGTCTAAACAGATCTAAATTAATTTTTGGTTCGGATTCCTTAAGGCTAGATTTATAATTTTATATATTTCGCAAATGTAAATTTATTAATGTGTGTCTTGGGTAAAACATTTGTGTGATGTTCATCTTAATTAAGGTCCTTTTCCCCTTCCTCCTGATCCCATCTTCATAATTTTGTATTTTTTAAGGTTGAATTCCAGTAGTTACTTGTTGGATCATTCCTGTACCTTGCTCAGGTCTTCCAACAACATCTTGCAGTCTTTTGTATTAATTCTTCTCGCTAGAGACCCAGTTGACTCAGATTAATCCAACACTCTCGGGGTTTTACCTAAAACTGCATTGAATTTGAAATACATTCTTAGACAAAAGTGGTTTGGGAGACATTACTTACCTGGAGTTTACCTGGAGAGGGTTTCCGGGGTGAACGTGCCCTCGGCTCGGTCTGAGACCAAGCCTCGTGGGTGGATCAGGGTCTGATCAACCCGGCTGTTACTGCTGGCCACACACCTGACCCGGCTGGTCAGGTACTGACTTTCGATGCTTGTCCAGGGCCTTCTTGAAGACAGCCAGGGGTCTATTGGTAATCCCTCTTATGAATGCTGGGAGGCAGTTGGTCTTGGGCTCTAGACACTTATTGTGTTGTCTCTCAGGGTACTCGTGGGGTCCCTGCTTTTCATAGGGGGAATGTTGCATCTCTTGCCGAGTCTTTTGATTTCATAGGGAGGAATTTTCTTGTGACTAATCCCTCTAGGATTTTCCAAGTGCATATTATCATGTATTTCTCTCGCCTGCATTCCAGGGAATATAAATCAAGGGCTTTCTACCAGTCCCAGTAATTTAGTTGCCTTATAGTACCTATGTGTACCTTGAAAGTTCTTTGTACACTCTCCGGCTCGGAGTCTCCAGGTCAGCAATTTCGCCTTCCTTGGAGGGGGCAGTTAGTGAACAGCAGTATTCCAGCCTAGAGAGAAAAAGCTATTTGAAAAGAATCATCATAGGCTAGGCGTCCCTACTATTTTAAAGTTCTCATTCCCCATCCTTTCATTTTCCTAACAGATGCAGTAGATACATTGTTGTGGTCTTTGAAGGCGAGATCCTCTGACATTATCAATCCCAGGTCCTTCTCAATACTTTTTCGTTCTATTGTGTGCTTGGAATTTGTCGAATTCCCTGATACAGTTTTAATTTCCATATCTGAGTAGTTGAAATTTCTCCTCATTGAACTTTACATTGTCTTAAGTAGCCCATTTGAAGATTTGGTTGATGTCTGCTTGGAGTCTTGTGGTGTCATGGCAATCCGAGTGTCATCCGCAAACGAAGACATGGAACTATGGTTAGCATTTCTGTCAATGTCAGATATAAAGATGAGGAATATTATGTGAGCGAGTACTGTGCCTTGTAGAACAGAGCTTTTCACCGTAGCTGCCTGAAACTTTACTCTGTTTACTATTACTCTTTGTGTTCTATTTGTCAGGAAGTTATAGATCCATCTACCATCTTTTCCTCTTATTCCTTTATCACGCCCTTTGTGCGCTATTACACCATGGTCACACTTGTCGAAAGCTTTTGCAAAGTCTATGTATACTACATCTGTATTTTGTTTATCCTCTACAGCATCCAGGACCTTGTCATAGTGTTCCAGTATCTGGGACAGGGAGGAGAGACCTTCTCTAAACTCGTGCTGCCCAAGGTTGTGTAATTGATGGGTGTCTAGGTGGTTGGCGTTCTTGCTTCATAGAACCCTTTCAAAGATTTTTATGATATGGGTTGTTAGTGCTATCGGTCTGTAGTTCTTTGAAATTGCTTTACTGGCACCTTTGTAAAATGGGGCTATGTCTGAATGATAACAAATTCCCACTCTAGACAGCATACTCCACCAATATTCAAAAGTCTAAAACTACTCACTGTAAAGAATATTCATACTTACTCTTGTGCCTACTACATATATAAAACTTTACACTCTAATATAAACCCTCCACTCAAAATTCTCCTCACCAACTTTTATAGGACCCATGACCACAACACAAGACACAGATCACTTTTTTATATACCCCGTGTTCATATCAACCTATGTAAAAATTCTATGCACATAAAGGGCCCCAGAATCTGGAATTCATTACCAGTAAATATTAAGATAAACTTGTCTGAAAATCAATTTAAGACTCAACTCAAAAATCACCTACTCACCCAAAACTAAATGATCATACTATAAACTACTTTGTAAAATGCTCAGTATTACTTTCCTATACGATAATCTCAATTTTTAATAATATGTTACTATTATGTTACCCCTACTCAATCAAAACTAAATACTCATATTATAATCAAAAATGCTCAATGTTATTTTCCTTAAGATAATCTCAATTCCATATTACCATTCGAGAATCTAAACACCTGTAACAATCTAATATCATCATATAATAATTTAAACAGTGAAATTTCATCATATTGTAATTTTGAATTTTTTTTTTAACTAGAATAAACTCAATAAATTTCTCTAATATTAAGTACATAGTCTTTAAGTTATTAGATTAAGCTGCCCCTAATGCCATGGCATGTCAGTGGCTCTCCTTGCACTCAATTTACATTGTAACTACCAATACCTATGTAATCTGCAATGAAATAAAATTTACTTTACTTTACTTTATTATTAGTGAGTGTTGGATGTCCATGCTCCCTCTCCATAGAATGCTGAAGGCATGTGATAGGGGCTTCTTGCAATTCTTGATGAACACGGAATTCCATGAGTCTGGGCCTGGGGCAGAGTGCATAGGCATGTCATTAATTGCCTTTTCAGTCTTGTGGTGTTATGATAATATCCGAGATTTTTGAGATGACCAGATTTTGGGTCTCGTTCATAAACAATTAATTTAATTGTCGACCCTTAGTCTGGGCAGCGTCTCGCTGATAACTAAGTCGTATTGGGACTTGAGTATCTCACTCATTTCTTGGCTGTCATCTGTGTATGTCCCATCTCGCCTAAGCAGGGGCCCAATACTGGATATTGTGTTTTTATTAGATTTGGGATAAGAGAAGTATTTTGTTTTTGTTTTCAATTTCCTTTATGGCTTTTAGTTCTTCCTGCGATTCTTGTCTCTTGTAAGATTCCTTCAGCTTAAGTTGGATATTTGCAATTTCATTAACCAGTGCCTCCCTTCGTATTTCAGATAGATTGGCCCCTCTCAGCAGCTCTGTGACTCTTTGCCTTCGTTTGTATAGGGAGAGTCTTTCTCTTTCTACTTTTCTTTCTACTTCCTACTTTGTTTAGGATATCTTCCCAGCTTGTTTCATTTAGGACATGGTTGACTTGTTCCCATTGTATGTTTTTGTTACTGAAATTAAATTTTGTGAAGACACCCTCATGACTGATCACATTTTGCTGGTCAGTAGCCCTGTGCATATATGTCTTTACCTCTATTATGTTATTATCTGAGGGTATTGTCTTTGATACGGCTATATTACGTATCAGATCGTCGTTGTTAGTGAAGATGAGGTCCAGTTTATTTTCTAGTCTTGTAGGCTCTAATATTTGCTGGTTAAAGGTGAATTTGGTGCAGAGATTTAACAGTTCGTGTGTTTGTAAATTTTCATCTGAGCTGCCTCCTGGGGTGATCTCTGCTAAAATGTTATTGGCTACACTCCTCCATTTTAGGTGTCTCAAGTCGAAATCTCTCAGTAGTAAAATGTTTGGGACAAGAGTTGGGAGATTTTCCAGACAGTGGTCAGTTTTCAAAAGTTGTTCCGAAATTGCTGGTAAGTTGCGTCTGGAGGCTTGTATACCACCACAATGACAAGGTTTAGGTTTTCAATCTTTACCCCAAAACTTCAACTACATCATTTGAGGTGTTTAGTAGTTCTGAGCAAATGAGCGACTCTGGGAAATAGAGGCCAACCCCCCTTGTTGCCTGTTTAGTCTGTCACATCTGAATAGGTTATAACCTGGGATCCTTATTTCGTGGTCAAAATGATCCTTTATGTGGGTCTCTGTGAATGCTGCAAACATTGCATTTGACTCCATAAGCAGTCCCTTGATGTAAGGAATTTTGTTGTTTGTTTACTGCTTTAGACCCTGTATATTTGCAAAGAAAAACATCGTTATATTGATGGAATTTAGGGTGGTTTTATTTGATGACTCTAATGTCTGTTGTTCTGGAGTGGAGGCCAATGACTGTGTCTCCGCTCCAGAAGTGTTTTTACTTGGTGTAAGATTATTGTCATTTCTTACCAGTCTTTTTTTCCTCCTGGCCCTAAAAAAAAACTTTTTCTGGAGAGGTTATGGCTTCCCTCCTTTGTTCCCCATAGTCTGGCTGGTCTGTGTCTTCTTGTTCCTTAAGATGATGTGCCTGGCAGTATGCGTTATAGCATTTTTTTATGGAGTGACTAGTGACATTTCGGGGTGAAATAAGTTACAGAAAGGGGAGTTGCACTCTTCTGTTGTCATGTTGCTGCGGCATTTTTTGGGATGATCAAAGGTGCATGTCTCACCTCTTTAACCAGATATACCTTGCCTGCAGATACCCAAAGCAGAGAATTTGCATAGATTTGAATTTTGTTTGCTGAGGCATCCTCCCCTTCTGTTCAATCTCCAGCAGTATCGCTATTTTGAACTTCTGTAAATTGAATAACGTTGTCTTTACCTGTTTCATCACCAGAGCCAATATCTCTTTTCGGTGCACTGGCCTCCAGGACAACACTAGCACCCTCAGGAGCACTGTCTTCCAAGACAGCCACGTCTATCCCACCCATTTTATTTTCCCAGCTGTCACACCATGCTGACATGTCTTCCAAGAAGCATCTTTCATTGGTATTCTTGTCTTTTAAGATAGATGTAATTTCTTCATACAGGTGTATCTCGTTTGGGCAGACTCAAAGACATTTGTCCGATTTTATATCAGACGTGGTGTGATAAACTTTGGGAGTAAATACAAAAAGCATAATTATTGATAATCATGTGGCAAGTATGGGCTGGTGGCATCTGGTCAGGTGTAACCCTGGTTGTGGGTGAGTCAGGCAACCTGAATGATCGTCCACAAACATGCAATTGTCAAACCAAGTAGTAGTAATTTCTTATTTATTTGTTAATTTGATTAATGAACGATGTTGTGCACTCCAAGAAGCGCTATACCCGTGTGAATCATTGAACACAATATGCGTTCATCATCCTCAACTGACATTTGTCGTGCACTGAATCGAGAAAACAATTCAAAACATTCTCCAAATACTTGATATACTATTGAATGAGTTTCACTTTCCATATTACCAATCCTGAAACAGAATTTACAGTTTCTTACACTGTATCTTTTGAAGATGTTAAGCAACAGTAGCTACACATCTTGAGAATGTTGAGCTAAAAGACCTGGTTCTTTTTATTGTTATTATTATAGTTATGACAGTTATATTGGTCATACAGCACCTGGAGGCATGGAAGACAATTAGGTTTGACCCCCAAGTATAGATAGATCAACTTCAATGGATCATGAGCTTCTGAGCGTCATCTAGAAGATCAACAAACTTCAAGGTGTTGAACTTTAGTTTCTGTACTATAAAGCCCCTCAGCCTCTTGAGGGTTTTAAGGTTCAAATTTTATGCATGGGTTGATGTAGAGTTGGCTGGGGTTATTGCATATGGGGGTTACCTTTCTTGGGTCATACAGAGAGTGAAATATTCTAGGTGTTGTATACTTGTCGGCAAGAGAGGTATATTAATCTAGTAGTAAAAGCAAGTTCCGTGCTGACTTATCTGTAACTCCTCACGACAAGAGTTCCACCTGAAGCCTCTTCTTCATACCTCATCTGCTGAACACTTGCTCCCCGCCTGTCTCTGGGAAGAATCCCCTTAGTGACTGTGTGAGAGAAGATCTCTAAGGTTGTAAAAGTAAAGAGTTTCTTGAAACTGTCAACAAATGAGATTTGTGTAGAAGGGCACCAGAGACATGAGGGCAGTGGCCTGGCTGCTCCTCGTGTGGGTCTTCATTGTTCACGTCACCAAAACTGTCGTCAATGAACAACAGGTGGGATAGAGACGTTCTTAATGATAAAACAAGGTATGTTTTTCTCTCTTTCTGTAAGAACTTTCATAATCTCATAGATGACTTGTGAAATAATACGAGATATTAGAAAAACGGTGTCTCATCTCGCTTCTCTTTTGATAGCAGGGAGGGTCATTCTACAATAAGTTAGACTTGAAGGTGTTTAGCCTCGGCATGCTAACTAGAAACTGAGAACACTCGTCGTGGTGTGGTGTCGTGGGGATAATTTCATCTTGTCAATTCCTATTATGTTCAGGTTTGTTCTGCACATAATAAGAAAATATACTTTACATAGTAATCGTAGTCAGTGTGAGATGATTATAAAGTTTTATTGCAAACGCTAATCACACTTCCTTTCTTTCACAACAGTCTACGTGAGTTTGCCTTCATATTTCCCTTCAAGTGAAAATAAACATTTGTGTATTTTATGAAACACAAAAATAAAATTCTATACTTCTGAAATACTTGGCTCACGATTTCATCTGAACACATCTTAAAAATTCCATTTTTATTATTTATGTTATTGGTAATTTTGAGAGATGGTAATTCTCAAGTGATAGCAACTGCAGCTATGGTGGAAGAAAACCTTTGAGGGTGATGAACACTTGCTGGAATGCTTGACAATATCCTCATTGCACTACTGAAGTCTCCCAGTTCAAGCTGACACATTTCAGTAGCTTATATGAACCCCATCATGTGTGTGATGGAATATGATAAGGAAACAGCTAATTTTTGTTTCTACTATGTATAAATATCATATAAAGTAAATGATCAGCACACTGCAGATGTATCTAAATTTAAACAAAATTGATGACAAGGAAGTTTCTCCAAACAACAAATCTATATTCCAAAAATCAAATAATTAAAATAAATTATTTAATTTATCATCTCATTATTTATGAGATGATATTTCTTGTAGACAGAAATTTACAATGACACTACATACTATATGAACGGTGTGTCATTCATAGGTGTATTTGCGGCAGGGCGACGGCTGATCAATTCGGACTTCATGGTCTCGAGTGTCATACATCAGAAGGGAAGTATGCCAGATATGAGGAGGTCAACAACATAATTAAGAGAAGTCTCGCCACAGCCCGTTGCCCAGCCCAACGGGAACCCCAAATACAGAGGTCTGACGGAAGTCAAAAAAGCGTCCTGATGAAGACACTATGCTACCATGGAATGATGGAAAGCAGATTGACTGGGACTACACCTGTGCCGCCACATTGGCAGACACCTATCTGCCACATTCCGTAGCTGAAGGGGGTGGAGCTGCCAGCCACAGGAAGACCCAGAAGACCCGCAAATATGAAGGCCTTCCCCTTTGCTATAACGTCATCCCAATAGGGTCCTAGACCTTTGGAGCATGGGGCAAGTGTGCTCTAAAGTTCCTCAAAGAGCTGGGTGAAAAACTCATCATAGAAACCAAGGACCAGCTTCCTCTTTCAGAGACTCAGTGTTGCGATCAAGAGGGAAAAATGCCTGAAGCATTCTGGGCATTCGGCCCCCGCCAGTGAGCTGGACGAAGTATTCGAGATGTAGCTCTGAGTTGTTATCTATGTTGTTGTATTCCCTATTGTATTTTTGTCAATGTACTTTGTTTTTAAATAAAGTATTTATAAAATATAAGGGGTGGTAAGAGAAAACTATTTTCACACAGCTTTATGGAAAATCTTGAGTTTTCACTGAAGCAAGTTTATTCTTTACTCTGAGGATGAGGGTCCCCAGGACAGTTCCGGAGATGGTTCCTCCTATATTATATATATATATATATATATATATATATATATATATATATATATATATATATATATATATATATATATATATATATATATATATATATGTATAAAACGGTCACTGTCTCCTATGGGTGGGTGAGGTCGGTGAGGGAAGGCCTAATGGAGGAGAAGGAGGCAGAGGGTGAGGAGTAAAAATATTTCCCCCTTCCCCTTCCCAAAACAGGCGCGCAAACACCGTGTGCTCTTGTTACGATAATGGAGTGTTTGTTCAGTGTGTATATGTATATAGTGTATATTGCATAGCATGTGTTTAGCATGCGCACGGTATGCATAGCATGTGTGGTGTATAGCGGTGTGTCTGTCATATAGTGATGTTATGTATTCCGGGCCCGGGCCCGCCCAAACACACATCCCCCATTCCTCCCTCTCCCTCACTGCCCACCTCAAAAGGCGGGGGGACCCCCTGCTCAACCCAC
>WNWK01030781.1:0-23236 GCA_009830355.1 Cherax destructor
AGGCCCATACTAGAGTATGCAGCACCAGTCTGGAACCCACACCTGGTCAAGCACGTCAAGAAATTAGAGAAAGTGCAAAGGTTTGCGACAAGGCTAGTTCCACAGCTCAGGGGAATGCCATATGAAGAAAGGTTGAGGGAAATAGGACTAACAACACTGGAGGACAGAAGGGTTAGAGGAGACATGATAACGACATACAAAATACTGCAGGGAATCGACAAGGTAGATAGTGACAGGATGTTCCAGAGAGGGAATACAGAAACAAGGGGACACAACTGGAAGCTGAAGACTCAGATGAGTCCAAGGGATGTTAGGAAGCACTTCTTCAGCCATAGAGTAGTTAGGAAGTGGAATAGTCTAGCGAACGATATAGTGGAGGGGGGAACCATACATAGTTTTAAGACAAGGTATGATAAAGCTCATGGAGCAGGGAGAGCAGAGACCCAGTAGCGGACAGCAAAGAGGCGGGGCCAGGAGCTGAGTCTCGATCCCTGCAACCACAATTAGGTGAGTACAATTAGGTGAGTACACACACACACAGCTGAGTCTCGAACCCTGCAACCACAATTAGGTGAGTAGAATTAGGTGAGTACACACACACACACCACCTAGAAGAGAATGAGCTTATAAATGACAACCAGCACCAATTCGGAGACGGGAAATCCTGTGTCATGAACCTACTAGAGTTCTATGACAGGGTGACAGCAGTAAGACAAGGAAGAGAGGCGTGGGTAGATTTGCGTTTTCTTGGACTGCAAGAAGGCTTTTGACACAGTTCCACACAAGAGATTAGTGCAAAAGCCTGAGGACCAGGCAGGTATAACAGGGAAGGCACTGCAGTGCATCAGAGAATACCTGATGGAAAAGCATCAGAGAGTCATGGTACGTGACGAGGTGTCAGAGTGGGCGCCTGTGACGAGCGGGGTTCCACAAGGGTCAGTCCTAGGGCCGGTGCTGTTTCTTGTATATGTGAATAACATGACGGAAGGAATAGACTCAGAAGTGTACCTATTTGCAGACGAGGTGACGTTAATGAGGAGAATTCAGTCAGAGGAGGACAAGGCAGGACTACAGAGGAATCTGGACAGTCTGCAGGCCTGGTCCAGAAACTGGGTTCTGGAAATTTACCCCACCAAGTGCAAAGTCATGAAGATCGGGGTGGGGCAAAGAAGACCGAAGACAGAGTACAGTCTAGGGGACCAAAGAATACAAACCTCACTCTAGGAAAGGATCTCAGAGTGTGTTTAATACAGAGCACATCTCCTGAGGCACGCATCAACCAAATAACTGCTGCAGCATATGGAAGCCTGGCGAACCTAAGAACAGCGTTATGGTATCTCAGTAAGGAGTCGTTCCGGACCCTGTACACCGTGTACGTCAGGCCTATACTGAAGTATGCAGCTCCAGTTTGGAACCCACACTTGGCCAAAGGTGTGGGTTCCAGTGCAAAGGTTTGCAGCGAGACTGATCCCGGAGCCAAGGGGCATGTCCTAGAAGGAACTCGACCTGACGACAAAGGAGGACAGGAGGGACAGGGAGGACATGATAACGACATATAAAATACTGAGAGGAATCGACAAGGTGGACAGAGACAGGATGTTCCAGAGATGGGACACAACAACAAAACGTCATAATTGGAAGCTGAAGACTCAGAGATGTTAGGAAGTATTTTTTCATTCATAGAGTTGTCAGGAAGTGGAATAGTGTGGAAAGTGAGGTAGTGGAGGCAGGTACCATACATAGCTTTAAGAAGAAATACGATAAAGCTCATGAAGCAGGGAAAGAGTGGACCTAGTAGCGACTAGTAAAGAGGCAGAGCCAGGAGCTATGACTTGACCCCTGCATCCACAATTAGGTTAGTACACACACACACACACACACACACACACACACACACACACACACACACACACACACACACACACACACACACACACACACACACACACACACACACACACACACACACACACACACACAACTATAACACGGGGCTGTTACAGATGCGAACTTGCACTACTCATCAAAAACCAGCAAATGGGAGGACTGGGCAGAGGGGAAGCAGATGACTACATAGTAGGAACACTTCAGACTGGGAGTCCAAAAGTGATGATAGTAGTGATGTACAACCCGCTACAGAACAGCAGGAGACAAAGACAAGAGAGCAACAGAGCGATGGTTGACACGCATGAAAGGCCGCTGGGTGCTAGTGATCATGTGGTCCTGAGTTTTTAATACATAGCAGAGTTAGCAATTTAGAGTGAAGCAGCACGAGAAGGACGGAAGAAGCCTAACTTTAAACAATTCAAGGCTTTCGACACAATACCACACAAAAGACTGGTTGAAAAGCTATAGGAGCAAGCAGGAATAACAGGGAAAGTACTGCAATGGATTAGGGAATACTTGACAGGAAGGAAACAATGTATGTTGGTACCTGACGAGGTGTCAGTGGGTCCATGGATCGAGTGGTGTTCCACAAGGGTCAGTCTTATGTCTGGTACTGTTTCTTAAATGTGTGAATGATATGAGGGAAGAAAGAGATTCAGAGGTGTCTTTGTTTACAGACGATGTGAAACTAATGAAGCGGACGAATATCAGGTAAGATTACAAGGGGATCTGGTAGGCTGAATGCCTGGTCCGACAGATGTCTCCTGGATTTTAACCCCACTATGTCATGAAGCTTGGGGAAAGATGAAGAAGACCAGACGGAGTACAGCCTAAGAGGTCAAAGGATGCAAACCTCAATAAAGGAAAATAATCTTGGGGTGAGTATCATACCGCACACATCTCCTAAGGCGCACATCAACCAAATAACTGCCGCAGCATATAGGTGACTGGCAAACCTAAGAATAATATTTCGATGTCTAAGTAAGAAGTTATTCACGAAACTGTAAACCGTGTACGTCAGGCCCATATTGGAGTATGGAGCACCAGTATGGAACCCATACCTGGTCAAACACGTCAAGAAACTGGAGAAAGAGCAAAAGATTGCAACAGGACTAGTCACGTAGCTAAAGGGTATGCCCTATGAAAAAAAAGATTAAGGGAACTCAACCTGACGACAATGGAGGACACGAGGCATAGGGAGGACATGAAATACTGAGAGAAACTGACATGGTGTAGAGGGACAGAATGTTTCCTTTGAAGGCAAATAGGAACAAAAGAGCACTTAACAATCTTGCTCCTTCCATCAAGTTCAAAGCTGAATGGGAATCTAACTCTTTGCTTTCTTTCTTTGAAGTACATGTCCACCGCTCGGCTACAAACTTTTTTTTCCGTTTATGGCAAGCCCATGCACTGTAGCATGTACACTCATCACTTTTCTTACCATGCTCCTTCTGTCAAGAAGAATGTTCTTATTTCTGTTTCGGTGACCTCCGCATTTGTCACCCTCAGTTTCTTGAGTTAGAAATTTGCACTCTACGCTACCCTTCATAAGCTCTGTCTTCTCACGTGCTAAACGGACTTTCTTCTCTCCAAAATTCTCTATTCCTGTGAAATCTACTGTTCTTTTCCTTACCTAAATTTCCAGTGTCCTAAATCTCAACATTTCCCACTGTTCCTTAGATATTAAACTTACTTTTAGCCAAACTAATACATTTCACAGAAATCTAGTTCGTACCTCACTAGCAGCTGATGCTTCCGAGATCTACTCAATTTCCTGTTCCTCTTGTCCTCTCCAGTACTTTTGAGAAACTTGCCGCTCTCTTTCTGACAGATTTACACAACACAAAACAAGTGTTAGACTTGCCTGCACTAACAATACTTTTTTTCTATTATGTTAGAGATCACACACATCCTATTAACTGGTCCTCTGCCAATACTGTCTATCCTTCTTCTAGTCTTCACAGACACCGTCTTGTTAAAGCATCCCTTATACACAGCTTTCCTAATATGAATCTTAGTTCTGGCTCTGTCTCAGTAGATGCCTCCCTTTCTCATTGAATTCTCAAATTTTCTAAACTTCAGAATATTCGTGACTTGACTTGACCTTCATCACCTAATTTCTTTTTTATATATTAGTGGATGAAAATTGATAATAATGATAGGAATGCCATTAAAATTAAGAATAGCCTATAGTTATTATAAGAAAAGAAGCCTGAATAGGAGAATTCACTGAGGGTATTTCCTGAACATTCTGGAAGGTTCTGCGACACAGGTTAACAAATGAGGGATTTTCCCTGTATTTCATTAATTAGAAGGTTGTAAATGAAGGTATGCAATGATCCACTATTGTAATGCAATTTTTTACGTCACTTGACCTGTTCACAGCGGTTAGAAGCTTAGCTATTGGCTATTAACTATCTTCTAGTAATTTTTCTCTTGATATCTGCAAACTGTGAGACCAACTCCACCCGACCCCATATGGGGTAGGGTGTGGGGCGGAAGACTGGTGTGTGGTTGGCATCCCGCTTGCCTCTCAGAGTCTGGCTGGTGCCTACACACTACCATTCTCAATACCATACTCTGAAAACTTACCCTACTTCTCTTGTTGCTGCTTTGGAACATTACATAGCTCCTGATGACGCACTGAGAAGTGTGAAAGTACTTGAGCTAAAGATTTCCACCCCGTAGCTTGTCTTTCATTGTTAAGATCGCAGGTCTGCGATTGTTTTGCACAACTTATATATATATATATATATATATATATATATATATATATATATATATATATATATATATATATATATATATATATATATATATATATATATATATATATATATATATATATATATATATATATATATATATATATATATATATATATATATATATATATATATATATATATATACTCTAGAAGATGGGCAGTGGGACCAAGCTACACTCCCAGTCAGACTAGGAGGCATTGGTGTCCGCAAGTCATCTCAGATTGCTCTACCTGCTTTCCTGTCTTCATGCATTGCATCCAGAGGGCTTGTAGCAGCAATTCTCCCTGAACATCTTAGGGACACGATTGGAATCCATGACCAAAAGTTCGTTGATGGAGCCAGGATCTGGGATAACCTAACAGGCTCTGAAACCAGGCCTGCTCCCCCAACAACTACAAACAGTCGCACTGGGATGGCCCAATAGTAGAGAATACAGCCTCAGCAATGCTTCAGAGTGTGTCAGGGAAGGATAGAGCCCGCCTACTTGCAGTGAGAGCTCCTCATGCAGGGGACTTTCTTTTGGCTGTTCCCAACTCCAGCCTTGGCACACGCCTCGACCCACAGACCATCCGCATTGGTGTTGCCCTTCGACTTGCCGCCCCTATTCTCGCCGAACACAGGTGTATTTGTGGCAGTGAAGCAGCAGACCGATTCGGGTACCAGGTCTTGTGTGTCGTAAATCCGAGGGAAAGATTGCAAGACATGAAGAGGTTAATAACATTATCAAGAGGAGCCTCACAACAGCCGGATGCCCAGCAGTAAGGGAACCACCCCAACTATGCAGATCTGATGGCAACCAAAAGCGTCCAGATGGTATCACCCTTCAAGCCTGGACAGACGGCAAGCAGGTGGTGTGGGACTACACATGTGCATCTACCTTGGCTGATACCTATCTCCAGTACACCAGGGAGGAAGGAGGGGCTGCTGCCACCTTCAGGGAGTCCCAGAAGTCGAGAAAATATGGAGAACTTGCCCATCATTATATGTTTGTTCCCATAGGCTCAGAGACCCTTGGCTCATGGGGAAAGAGTGCATCTAAGTTCCTCAAGGAGCTGGGCAAAAGACTAAACAGGGTAACTAGGGATCCCAGGGCAGCTAGTTTTCTGTTCCAGCGACTCAGCGCTGCTGTTCAGAGGGGTAATGCATGCTGTATTCTGGGCACGCGCACCAGCTCGGAAGAGCTGGATGAGATTTTCGCATTATAATCAGTGACAAAGATGTAACAATATGTACTAGACATGTATCTCTCACCTCGTGTACTGTATATGCCATCTTTATACATATATATATATATATATATATATATATATATATAAAATTTATGTCGTGCCGATTAGGTAAAACTGGTCAATTAGCAAGAACTCATCTAAAATTAAGTCCTTTCTAAAATTTTCTCTAATACGTTTAAAGATATATTTTTTCATTTATGTTAATGTAAGAATTTATAATTTTGTACCAAGAGAAACTTTGAAAACCTACCTAACCTTAATACAACAAGCTGCAATTTAATTTAGCCTAACCCAATAAATATATTTTAGATACGTTAACATTAATTTAATAATAAACAAACACAATGAAATATATTTTTTCGTTATGTTCAGAATGATTTTGGCGAAATTATTGCATACACAAATTTTCACTTGTCGTATATGGCAAGGTGAACGTTGCTATTTAAGCCAAAATAGCAAGTTTTACCTAATCGGCACGACATATATATATATATATATATATATATATATATATAATATATATATATGTCGTGCCGATTAGTAAACTGATTTTGCTTAAATAGCAACGCTCGTCTTGCCATATAGACAAGTGAAAATGTGTATGCAATAATTTCGCCAAAATCATTCTGAACATAACGAAATAATATATTTCATTGTGTTTGCATTTTATTAAATTAATGTTAACGTATCTAAATATATTTAGTTGAGTGCTAAATAATTGCGCTGTTTTAAGGTTAGTAGGTTTCAAAGTTTCTTGTACAAAATATAAATTCTTACATTAACATAAATGAAAATATATCTTAACGTATAAGAGAAATTTAAAAGGACTTAATTTTAGATGAGTTCTTGCTAATTGACCAGTTTTACCTAATCGGCACACATATATATATATATATATATGTATTATTGTAACCACGAGAAAATGGTATTTAATCAATAACAACACTGTGGCTAGCGGAGGATCGAACCCGTGTTGTTTTAGCCTCACAACTTGAAGCAAGCCTTGTTTGCTAGGCTCAAGTTGCTTGTAGGATTGTATGGCCAGTGGATTAGAGCATCGTGAATTTTCGCTCACAATGAGGCGGGCTAAAACGACACGGGTTCGATCCTCCAGCTAGCTGCAGTGTTGGTATTGATTGAATACCACTTGTTCATGTTTACAATAATATATATATATATATATATATATATATATATATATATATATATATATATATATATATATATATATATATATATATATATATATGTCGTGCCGATTAGGTAAAACTGGTCAATTAGCAAGAACTCATTTAAAATTAAGTCCTTTCTAAAATTTTCTCTTATACGTTTAAAGATATATTTTTTCATTTATGTTAATGTAAAAATTTATAATTTTGTACTAAGAGAAACTTTGAAAACCTACCTAACAACAAGCGCAATTTAATTTAGCCTAACCCAACTAAATATATTTTAGATACGTTAACATTAATTTAATAATAAACAAACACAATGAAATATATTTTTTTCGTTATGTTCAGAATGATTTTGGCGAAATTACTGCATACACAAATTTTCACTTGTCTTATATGGCAAGGTGAGCGTTGCTATTTAAGCCAAAATCGCAAGTTTTACCTAATCGGCACGACATATATATATATATATATATATAATATATATATATATATATATATATATATATATATAGTCGTGCCGATTAGGTAAAACTTCGATTTTGGCTTAAATAGCAACGCTCATCTTGCCATATAAGACAAGTGAAATTTGTTGCAATAATTTCGCCCAAATCATTCTGAACATAACAAAAAAATATATTTCATTGTGTTGTTCATTATTAAATTAATGTTAACTATCTAAAATATATTTAGTTGGTTAGGCTAAATTAAATTGCCTTGTTAAAATAAGGTTAGGTAGGTTTTCAAAGTTTCTCTTTGTAAAAATTATAAATTTTTACATTAACATAAATGAAAAAAATATCTTTAAAGTATAAGAGAAATTTAGAAAGGACTTATTTTAGATGAGTTCTTGTAATTGACCAGTTTTACTAATCGGCACGACATTATATATAATATATATATATATATATATATATATATATATATATATATATATATATATATGGTGATATAGGAAATAATCTGTCGATTAGCAAGAACGTCCATCTAAAATTAAGTTCTTTCTAAAAATAATTCTTATACGTTTAAAGATATATTTTTCATTTATGTTAATGTAAGAATTTATAATTTTGTACCAAGAGAAACTTTGAAAACCTACCTAACCTTATTACAACAAGTGCAATTTAATTTAGCTAACCCAACTAAATATATTTTAGATACGTTAACATTAATTTAATAATAAACAAACACAATGAAATATATTTTTTTCGTTATGTTCAGAATGATTTTGGAAATTATTGATACACAAATTTTCACTTGTCTTATATGGCAGGTGACGTTGCTATTTAAGCCAAAATGAAGTTTTACTAATCGGCACGATATATATATATATATATATATATATATATATATATATATATATATATATGTCGTGCCGATTAGGTAAAACTGGTCAATTAGCAAGAACTCATCTAAAATTAAGTCCTTTCTAAAATTTTCTCTTATACGTTTAAAGATATATTTTTTTCATTTATGTTAATGTAAGAATTTATAATTTTGTACCAAGAGAAACTTTGAAAACCTACCTAACCTTATTACAACAAGCGCAATTTAATTTAGCCTAACCCAACTAAATATATTTTGATACGTTAACATTAATTTAATAATAAACAAACACAATGAAATATATTTTTCGTTATGTTCAGAATGATTTTGGCGAAATTATTGATACACAAATTTTCACTTGTCTTATATGGCAAGGTGACCGTTGCTATTTAAGCCAAAATAGCAAGTTTTACCTAATCGGCACGACATATATATATATATATATATATATATATATATATATATATATATATATATATATATATATATATATATATATATATATATATATATATATTATATATATATATATAATCATTAAATTAGTTTTAATTTTCTCTTTACGTTAAAATATTTTTCATTTATGTTAATTTAAAGAATTATTTATGACAAGGAAACTTTGAAACTCCAACTATTCTGAACAAACGCAATTTAATTTAGTTTATGTCTAAATATATTTTAATTATGTTAACATTAATTTAATAATAAACATAAATAATTTTTTCGTTATGTAGAATGATTTTGGCAAATTTTGCATACAAATTTCACTTTTTATATTAGAGCTCTATTAATGAAAATAATTTTACCTAATGGAGACAATATATATATATATATTATATAAATATTTATTATATATATATATTTATATATATATATATATATATATATATATATATATGTGTTGGTTTCGTGCCGATTAGGTAAAACTTGCATTTTGGCTAAATAGCAACGCTCACCTTGCCATATAAGACAAGTGAAAATTTGTGTATGCAATAATTTCCACAAAATCATTCTGAACATAACGAAAAAATATATTTCATTGTGTTTGTTTATTATTAAATTAATGTTAACGTATCTAAAATATATTTAGTTGGGTTAGGCTAAATTAAATTGCGCTTGTTGTAATAAGGTTAGGTAGGTTTTCAAAGTTTCTCTTGGTACAAAATTATAAATTCTTACATTAACATAAATGAAAAATATATCTTTAAACGTATAAGAGAAAATTTTAGAAAGAACTTCATTTTAGATTAGTTTTTGCTAATTGACCAGTTTTACCTAATCGAGACATATATATATATATATATATATATATATATATATATATATATATATATATATATATATATATATATATATATATATATATATATATATATATAATATATTATGTAAACATGAACAAGTGGTATTCAATTAATAACAACACTGCAGCTAGCTGGAGGATCGAACCCGTGTCGTTTTAGCCCGCCTCATTGTGAGCGAGTTTTTATGAGGATAGTGAGGCTCAGGTTAGGGTGTGTAGGAGAGAGGGAGATTACTTCCCGGTAAAAGTAGGTCTTAGACAGGGTTGTGTAATGTCACCATGGTTGTTTAATATATTTATAGATGGGGTTGTAAAAGAAGTAAATGCTAGGGTGTTGGGGAGAGGGGTGGGATTAAATTATGGAGAATTAAATGCAAAATGGGAGTTGACACAGTTACTTTTTGCTGATGATACTGTGCTTATGGGAGATTCTAAAGAAAAGTTGCAAAGGTTAGTGGACGAGTTTGGGAGTGTGTGTAAAGGTAGAAAGTTAAAAGTGAACATAGATAAGAGTAAGGTGATGAGGGTATCAAACGATTTAAATAAAGAAAAATTGGATATCACATTGGAGAGAGGGATTATGGAAGAAGTAAATGTTTCCAGATATTTGGGAGTTGATGTGTCAGCAGATGGGTTTATGAAGGATGAGGTTAACCATAGAATTGATGAAGGAAAAAGGTGAGTGGTGCATTGAGGTATCTGTGGAGACAAAAACGTTATCCATGGAGGCAAAGAAGGGGAAAGTACGAAAGTATAGTGGTACCAACACTCTTATATGGGTGTGAAGCATGGGTTGCAAATGCTGCAGCGAGGAGGAGGCTGGAGGCAGTGGAGATGTCCTGTCTAAGGGCAATGTGTGGTGTAAATATTATGCAGAAAATTCGGAATGTGGAAATTAGGAGAAGGTGTGGAGTTACTAAAAGTATTTGTCAGAGGGCTGAAGAGGGGTTGTTGAGGTGGTTTGGTCATTTAGAGAGAATGGATCAAAGTAGAATGACTTGGAGAGCGTATAAATCTGTAGGGGAAGGAAGGCGGGGTATGGGTCGTCCTAGAAAAGGTTGGAGGGAAGGGGTAAAGGAGGTTTTGTGGGCGAGGGCCTTGGACTTCCAGCAAGCATGTGTGAGCGTGTTAGATAGGAGTGAATGGAGACGAATGGTTTTTGGGACATGACGATCTGTTGGAGTGTGAGCAGGGTAACATTGTGTGAAGGGATTCAGGGAAACCAGTTAATTGATTTAGTTGGACTTGAGTCCTGGAAATGGGAAGTACAATGCCTGCACTTTAAAGGAGGGGTCTGAGATAGTGACAGCTGGGAGGGACTTTTCTCAGCTGTAGTATCTGAGCTCCTCTGCAAAGACAGTGATTATGTATGAGTGTGGTGAAAGTGTTGAATGATGATGAAAGTTTTTTCTTTTTGGGGATTTTCTTTCTTTTTGGGTCACCCTGCCTCGGTGGGAGACGGCCGACTTGTTGAAAAAAAAAAAAAAAAAAAGTATCTAAAATATATTTAGTTGGGTTAGGCTAAATTAAATTGCGCTTGTTGTAATAAGGTTAGGTAGGTTTTCAAAGTTTCTCTTGGTACAAAATTATAAATTCTTACATTAACAAACATAAACAAACACAATGAAATATATTTTTTTCGTTAGGTTCAGAATGATTTTGGCGAAATTACTGCATACACAAATTTTCACTTGTCTTATATGGCAAGGTGAGCGTTGCCATTTAATCCAAAATCGCAAGTTTTACCTAATCGGCACGACATATATATAGGTTGGAGGGAGGGAGTAAAGGAGGTTTTGTGTGCGAGGGGTTTGGACTTCCAGCAAGCGTGCATGAGCGTGTTAGATAGGAGCGAATGGAGACAAATGGTTTTTAGGACTTGACGTGCTGTTGGAGTGTAAGCAAGGTAACGTTTATAAAGTTATTCAGGGAAACCAGCAGGCCGGACTTGATTCCTAGAGATGGGAAGTACAATGCCGGCACTCTGAAGGAGGGGTGTTAATGTTGCAGTTTTATAACTGCAGTGTAAGCACGCCTCTGGCAAGACACTGATGGAGTGAATGATGATGAAAGTTTTTCTTTTTCGGGCCACCCTTCCTTGGTGGGAAACGGAGGATGTGTTAATAAAAAAATATTCTCTGAGATTGATAGATATATTTTTTTACACTGACAATGATATATTTTTGGAACAAACCTAACTTATAAATCTCACCTAAGGTAATGTAAACTGATATAATATTTATCAGCTATAATCTTGTATTGCATAGTTAGGTTTAAATTTATATAACATTGCTTCATGTGAATGATATACATTTTTTTTAATATGTATATATTGATTTCCACTGATTTATGGCAAAAACAAATTTTAATTCTGCTAATTCTGCCTAATAGGCCAAACTTGGTGATTCTGCTTAATCGGTACGATATATAATCGGTACGATATATAATCGGTACGATATATAATCGGTACGATATATAATCGGTACGATATATAATCGGTACGATATATAATCGGTACGATATATAATCGGTACGATATATAATCGGTACGATATATATTCGGTACGATATATAATCGGTACGATATATAATCGGTACGATATATATATAACCACGGGGGAAGTAGAATGACAGATCTAGGCTTTTCGTGTTGCAATCATTAGGAGCTTGCCATGTTGCAGAAAAGAGGAACAGTTCCCAGCAAATACAATTACAGGGAACGCAAGGTATATCGCTTAAAACCCAGCTGTTACTTTTCAAAATATTAATATTACATGTGTGCTTAAAAATATCAACATTAATAACACTTTAACTCATGACTGTGAGAGTTTAACCAGACCACAAAAAGTAGAAGTCGTCTGACTAAAGCGTGACGACCTGTGACTTTTTTTTATATATTTTATTACGACCTGTGACTAAAGCGTGACGACCTGTGACTAAAGCATGACGACCTGTAACTAAAGTGTGACGACCTGTGTCTGGGAGAAAGATGAAGAAGCACAAGACAGTGTCCTTCACCCGTGTGATACATATTAAGTTGCTCACTTAAGTTGTTCATTCTTTATAAGCGGTACTTACTCTATTTCTCTCTCCTTCTCTCTCTCTCTCTCTCTCTCTCTCTCTCTCTCTCTCTCTCTCTCTCTCTCTCTCTCTCTCTCTCTCTCTCTCTCTCTCTCTCTATCATTCCCGTTTCATCACACTCGGAAACACACACACACACACACACACACACACACACACACACACACACACACACACACACACACACGCACACACACGCACACACACACTCACACACACAAACATACACCCTCTAAGCCATTTCCTCATCCCTCTACCTCCCCCTTTCTTCCTTCATCCTACCTCCCTCTCTCCTACCTCTCTTTCTCTCCCTCTCTTTCTCCCTCCCTCTTTTTTTTCTTTTTTTTTTACACAGGGTTTGACAAGGTTAGGTTAAGGATCCCTAACTTTATTGACAAGCTATTTACAAGTTAAGTATTTCTAACTTTATTGACAAGCTATTTACAAGTTACAGATTCCTAACTGTATTGACAAGTTAAGAGCTGTTACCTACATCAGATCATTTGAAAGCATTTTTATTGTTATGAAACATACAAGTAGGGAACAGGATGAAGTTGGAGCCATCTGTGGGTCACCATTTTCATTTGATCAACTGACTTTATCTCTCTCACTCCCTCCCTCCCTCTCTCTCACTCCTCTTCGCCTTCCCTCTCTCCCTCAAAACACACCTCATTTACTTTTCCTTCCTCTCTCTCCCTCTCTCTCTCACTCCTCATTTACGCTTCCTTTTCTCTCTCTCCCTTTCTCTCCTTGACACACTCAAACACACTCCTAGTCTCTCTCACTCTATCTTTCACACGCACGTACACACGCACGTACACACACACACACACACAACACACACACACACACACACACACACACACACACAGGGATGTTAGGAAGTATTTATCCAGTCACAGTTATTAGGAAGAGAAATAGTCTTGGATGTGACTTAGTGGAGGCAGGTACGATAAAGCTCATGGAGCAGGAAGAGTGACCTAGTAGCGGTTAATGAAGAGGCGGGGCCAGGAGCTGTGACTCGACTCCTACAACCACTACTAGGTGAATTCACACAGATGCACACACTCACACACAAACATACACATGCATATACCCACACACATAAATAGAAAATGAGGCCTCAGAGGGAAGGTCGGAGACTCATGGGACAAGAGGAAGCTGGGCCTGGGAATGAAGAGTGGATGGAAGAGCTATGGGAAAAGATGGATCGAATGTGGGAAAGCAAAATAGACGAGCTTACCGAGAGAATGGAGAAGAGGATGGAGGCAGAGAAGATCTGGGAGTCGAGATCTGAAGCTGCAGAAGCCAAGATACAGGCCCTAGAAGACGAAATAATTATCCTGAAGTGAAATATAGGGCCAAACACCAGAGTGGCTATGGCATCTGGAACAGGTACCCCAACATTAAACGAAGGATGCTGTGGAGAAAATTCTCCAAAGGAGGGGGGGTATGCGCCCTTTCTACCCTTGTTAAGGGCCCTCACCCTTTCCGCCCTTAGGAAGGGGCCAGACGAGGCGAGTCTGGTTGCAAAAAACAAATTAACTCATACCAGATGTACTGACCACAGTGTGTCACGTGTTGTCTGACCAAGTAGCAGCGAGTGTATATGAGAGTTAATTGACATTTGACATAAATGTAACTCTTTGCCATAACAGGAAAATTATGGTAAACTGCTGTATTAGTTTCTACACTTAAACAATACAATCATGTGTTCCAGTGATCAAAGTATTTAGAGAACACAAGCATTTTTATTGCCACTTGTAGCAGCATGTAGCAAGTGTTGAGCTTGTGCTGATGTCAGCGATGTATACAAGCCCCTCGAGGCAGCACCAAGAGGCTGCACGAGGTTAGATTGAATTCGGCCTCCGAACGGGTCATACAGCGACGAAGGGTTTAACCTAACAAAGACATTAGTCGTACGCGTCCGTTATTCTAATTTAATCTCCACTAACGTTGGGAAATCGGATAAGAACTCTGTTCCAGCGCGTTTAGTGAATAAAATCGCGGTATATTCAGAAGTGTGCGCAGCTTCTTACTACTGCAAAAAGACTGAAATTGAAGAATGTAAAGGGACAAGGCAGTGACTCTTCAGCAGCATTCTTCAATCAAGACAGCATTTCCGCCGTATATGGTGGAGTCAACACCATCGCTCACATTACACGAGCAAGGTATGTTTTTATGTTCTTGTCAGACAGGAGACTGCGCAGTTCTTGTATGTCAAGAGCATCAAAATTTACCTATTGACGGCAGTTATGCGTGGACTTTTAAGTCCAAACACGTGAGTGTAAAATCAGTCTTGAGTTAATGACTGACGATATGAGCATACACTCCTTTGGGGCAATATTTATAACCACGTGTAATTTTTACCATACAGCCCTGTGGGGAATGAGGCCATGGATGTATCCTCTGTGAAGAAGTCGGGGATGGCTGCGACTTCTTGGATTCATCAATAAGCTATGTAGCAAGCTTAACAGTTCATTTTATCGTAGGAGCACATTCCTCCACAGATGCAAAGGAAATAAAGGAAACAAAACCTACATTGAGGCCCTAACAGGTCACTAGGAAAGGTCGAGGAACAAAGGGTGCATGCTGTTGGGCACAGGGAAGCAGTATGTGTAGGGGAAGCAGGCAAATGTAAGAGGGGCACAGACAGAGGATACAGGCCCCATGCGGAGGCACGACCAGGCCTCCAGGAGGTACAGGAATTAATAAAGGAGGAGATGGTTATGTATAAATGGGACCCAGAGACGTGGAGAGAAAAGCAATGGGAGGAGGAGGAGAGGTCAGTCTTCATCCACGGGCTTCAGGAGAGCGAACGGAAGTTGAATGATGAAAGACAGTGGAAAGAAAAGCAAGAGATTGAAAATATCATCAAACAAACAGAGAGGAAGGCATGTCTGAGCTAATAAATTGTCAGAGATTAGGGGGTACTCGAAGGAGAGAAATCGACTAGTCAAACTGATTTTCAGATGTTGGATGAGGTGCTGGAAAACCTCATACATCAACACATTAGGGACACTCCCAGAGAGAGGGGAGAGCATGAACCAGCTAGACTGGACCTAGTATTCACCTTGATGCAATACAGATATTGAGGACATCACATATCAAAGGCCCCTCGGAGCAAGTGATCACGTGGTTCTAGGCCTCGAATACGCAGAGTTACAAGTGGAGAGGGAGGCATGAAGGGCAGGAAGAATGAAGCCAAATAAGGTCCAGTGGGACAGAAAATTGGCAGGGAAAACAATAAATGAGGTGATGAAATATGTGACAACAATATGCAGGGAAGCGGAGGAGAGGTTTGTATCCAAGGGCAACAGACATAATGAGAAGGCCAGGACGAGCTCATGGTTCACCCAAAGGTGCAGAGAGGCTACAACCAAGAAGTATAGAAGGCAAAGAACCCAGAAGAACAAGGAGAGAAGTCAAAGAGCAAGAGATGAATATGCTCTGGTAAGGAGGGATGCCCAACGACAATACGAAAATGACATAGCAGCAAAAGCCAAGTATAACCCAAAGCTGTTGTATAGTCACATCAGGAAGTAAACAATAGTCAAAGACCAGGTAATCAGGCTGACAAAGGAAGGAGGGGAGTTTACAAGAAACGACCTTGAAGTATGTAAGGAGCTCAACATGAGATTCAAAGAAGTATTTACAGTGCAAACAGAAAGGACCCCGGAAAGACGGAGAGGTGGAATACACCAACAAGTGCTGGACACGATACGTACAATCGAGGAGGAGGTGAAGAGGCTGCTAAGAGAACTAGATATCTCAAAGGCGATGGGGCTGGACATCTCTCTGTGGGTCCTGAGAGAAGGAACAGAGGCGCTCTGTGTACCACTAAAAACAATCTTCAACATATCTATTGCAACCGGGCAACTACCTGAGGTATGGATGACAGCAAATGTAGTCTCAATTTTTAAAAAAGATTAGACACGCATCAATAAACTACAGACCAGTGTCACTGACATGTATTGCATGCAAAGTCATGGAGAAGATTATCGGGAGAAGAATGGTGCAGTACCTTGAAAGGAATGAGCATATAAACGACAACCAGCACTGATTCAGAGACGGGAAATCCTGTGTCGCAAACCTACAAGAGTTTTATAACAAGGTGACAAAAATAAGACAAGAGAGAGAGGGGTAGATAGATTGCATTTTCTTGGACTGTAAGGAGGCTTTTGACACAGTTTCACACAAGAAATTAGTGCAAAATCTGGAGAACCAGGCAAGTATAACGGGGAAGGCACTGCAATGGAGCAGAGAATTCCTGACGGGAAGGCATCAGCGAGTCATGGTACGTGATGAGGTGTCAGAGTTGGCGCCTGTGACGAGCGGGGTTCCACAGGAGTCAGTCTTAGGACAGGTATTGTTTCTTGTATATGTGAACGACATGACGGAAGGAATAGATTCAGAAGTGTCCCTTTTTGCAGACGAGGTGAAGTTAATTTGGAGAATTCAGTCAGAGGAGGACCAGGCAGAACTACAGAGGGATATAGACAGGCTGAAGGCCTGGTCCAGCAACTGGCTTCTGGAGTTCAACCCCACCAAGTGCAAAGTCATGAAGATCGGGGAAGGGCAAAGAAGACCGCAGACAGAGTACAGTCTAGGGGGTCAAAGACTACAAACCTCACTTAATTAAAAGAATCTTGGAGTGTGTATAATACCGAGCACATCTCCTGAGGCACATATCAACCTAATAACTGCTGCAGCATATGAGCGACTAACGAACCTAAGAATAGCATTCCTGCATCTCAGTAAGGAATCATTCCAGACCTTGTACACCGTGTACATCAGGCCCATATCGGAGTACGCACCTCCAGTTTGGAACCCACACCTGGTCAAGCACGTCAGGAAACTAGAGAAAGTGCAAAGGTTTGCAACAAGGCTAGTCCCGGAGCTAAGGGGCATGTCCAACGAGGAGAGCTTAAGGGAACTCGACCTGACGACACTGGAGGACAGGAGGGACATGGGTGGACATGATAATGACATAAAAAAATGAGAGGAATCGACAAGGTGGACAGAGACAGGATGTTCCAGAGATGGAACTCAGCAACAAGGGTTCACAATTGGAAGTTGAAAACTCAGATGAGTCACAGTAATGTTAGGAAGTATTTCTTCAGTCATAGAGTTGTCAGGAAGTGGAACAGTCTGGAAAATGAATGTACATAGCTTAAAGAAGAGGAGTGATAAAGCTCATGGTACAGGGAGAGAGTGAACCAAGTAACAACCAGTGAAGAGGCAGGGCCAAGAGCTGTGAATCGACCCTGCAACCACAATTAAGTGAGTACAATTAGGTGAGTACACACACACAGGAGCTGAATATCGACCCCTCTAACCACAATTAAGTGAGTACACACACTCGGGGATTAAAGGCTCAAGCCTCACTCAATGAGAAAGACCTTGGGGTGAGTATCATGCGGAGCTTATACCCGGAGGAACACATCAATCAATACCGCAGCAAATTCGCTTCTGACAAATCAAAGATTAGCTTTTTGACACTATTTACCGTGTAGGTCAGGCCCATATCTGAGTATGTAGCACCAGTATGGAGACCACTCCTCCTGAAGAAGCATGTTCACGAACTGGAGAACGTGCAGAAGTACTTAACGAGACTTGTTAAACCCAAGCGGCCAAGAAACAATCGATACTGACAAATTTTGAAGAGGCAAAGTTCAGTATCGAACCCCGCAGTTACAAGTGGGTGAGTACATATAAACATTCCTAACACGTTGAGTTTGCTCAGTGGTATACAATACACTTGTTAGTGGGAGACGAAGTGGGTCATCACACTGGTATACAATTCACTTGTTAGTGGGAGACGAAGTGGGTCATCACACTGGTATACAATACACTTGTTAGTGGGAGACGAAGTGGGTCATCACACTGGTATACAATACACTTGTTAGTGGGAGACGAAGTGGGTCATCACACTGGTATACAATACACTTGTCAGTGGGAGACGAAGTGGGTCATCACACTGGTATACAATACACTTGTTAGTGGGAGACGAAGTGGGTCATCACACTGGTATACAATACACTTGTTAGTGGGAGACGAAGTGGGTCATCACACACACACTGCTTATAGACGACTGACTGACCTTTACTCTTACACTTACGCTTTGTCACGCATGTCACTGACCATTCTTTTTATAAATTTTCTAATTGTAGCTAAATATACACTTCTATAAGTTTACTATCTAAACCTAGCATAAGCTAACCTAACCTAAACCTAGCATAAGCTAACCTAACCTAAACCTAGCATAAGCTAACCTAACCTAAACCTAGCATAAGCTAACCTAACCTAACCTGACCTAACCTAACCTAACCTAAACCTAGCATAAGCTAACCTAACCTAACCTAAAATTAGCATAAGCTAACCTAACCTAACCTAATCGAGATTAAAATAAAGACATGCGAAAATTGAGGTTAATGTAGTCAAAATATATTTATATTAGTGGTAGGCAGGAAAAAAGTCCGAAATGTCGTAAATTATCATCATGTTTGACTGAAAGTGTAATAATCTACATATTTCAGCTGACAACTGAAGTATGTCAAAAAGGTCAAGATATCTCCCAGACCGGGCCGCAGGGGCGTTGACCCCCGGAACCCTCTCCAGGTATACTGTAACCTGTCTGGGGTAATATACGACTGCCATGCACCTTTTTTGCATATAAAAATTATTATTGTAATCAAGTAGAGTGAATCTGTGTTCGAACATCACATGAAATTCATTATTTTCTACATACACACATATGATCCCCAGCCTTCAGCAGTCCAAAACTCAAGGAATATGACTCTCTCCTCAAGACCATGCTAGAGAGTACATTGAATCTTTCCCTCGAAGATGGACAGTGGTTGCAAGCCAGTCAGGCTTGGGGGGTGGGAGTTCGCAAATCCTCCCAGATTGCCCAACCAGCTTTCCTATCCTCTTCCATAGCATCAAATGAGTTAATAAAACAAATTCTTCCAGACAATCTCAGTGATTCAGCAGGAATACAGGACCCTAGCTACGCCAGTGCCATCACTGAATGGGAGACTCTTGCTACTCCAGCACCAAGACCTAGTGCAGAACTGGCCTACAAACAGTCAAGTTGGGATGGCCCCATCACTGAAAAGGTGCTTGCCAACATGCTTAGGGCTGTAACATCAAACAGAGAGACTGCCCGTCTCCTAGCCGTGAGTGCACATCACTCTAGGGACTTCCTCCAAACAGTTCCCATTTCGGCAACGGGAACACACCTCGACTCTAAGACCCTCCGTATTGCAGTGGCTCTGCGCCTTGCTGCCCCAATTCACACGGGATATGCGTGTATTTGCGGCGATATGCAGGCCGACCAATATGGTCTACATGTTCTAAACTGTTCCAAAACCAAGGGTTGGCATGCAAGACACAATGAAGTCAACGACATCATAAAGAGAACCCTTGCTACAGCTGGATGGACAGCCGAGAAAAGAGAGCCCCGATCACTAGCAGCCAACAATATCCACAACCCAGCAAACTGCCCCGACAGGATCACCATCTATCCTTGGAAGAATGGCAAGCTCTTAGCATGGGACTATACCTGTGTGTCGACACTGGCTGACACCTACATCCATCACAGTGTCGGGCGACAGGGAGGAGCTGCTGACCACAAAGAAGAGTACAAAATCGGCAAGTACAGGGACATAAGCCAACAGTATCAATTTGTCCCAGTGGGATCAGAGACCTTTGGATCATGGGGAAAAAATGCAGAACTGGGTTCCAGACTCATCGACACCACCAGCGACCCAAGGGCAGCCACTTTCATGTTCCAGCGCCTCAGTGTAGCCATCCAGAGGGGAAATGCATGCTGCATACTGGGCTCGCATCCGGCTTCGGAGGAACTTGAGGAGATTCATAATCTTTGATATATTGTATCACTGTATTCATGTTCATGTTTGTGTTTTCTGTCAATGTATTATGTCTATTAATAAAGCACTTATATAATATATATAGGGGGTGATATGAGAAGAAAATATTCAAACAGCTCTGGGGAGAACCTTGAGTTTTCCCTGAGGTACGTTTATTGTCTTTTCTGAGGATGAGGGTCCCCAGTAAAGTTCTAGAGGTGGTACCTCCTATATATATATATATATATATATATATATATATATATATATATATATATATATATATATATATATATATATATATATATATATATATATATATATATAACACACATACATATATGCAAGACAAGCCACGGGGGTGGAAATCTTAGCTCAAGTACTTTCACACTTCTCAGTGGTCATCAGGAGCTGTCAATGTTGCAAAGGCAACAACAGGAGAAGTAGGGTAAATTTTCAGAGACTGGTAGTGTGGAGGTGAGACAGACTGGCTGGCTCCACACTACCACTCTCTGAAAACTTACCCTACTTCTCCTGTTGTTGCCTTTGCAACATTGCACAGCTCCTGATGATGCACTGAGAAGTGTGAAGTACTTGAGCTAAAGATTTCCACTCCCGTGGCTTGTCTTCATTGTTAAGATAGCCTGTCTGCGATTGTTTTGCATATATATGTATATATATATGTATATATATATATATATATATATATATATATATATATATATATATATATATATATATATATATATATATATATATATATATATATATATATATATATATATATATATATATATATATTTTCCAACAAGTCGGCCGTCTCCCACCGAGGCAGGGTGACCCAAAAAGAAAGAAAATCCCCAAAAAGAAAATACTTTCATCATCATTCAACACTTTCATCACACTCATACATAATCACTGTCTTTGCACAGGAGCTCAGATACGACAGCTGAGAATAGTCCCTCCCAGCTGTCACAATCTCAGACCCCTCTTTTAAAGTGCAGGCATTGTACTTGCCATTTCCAGGACTCAAGTCCAACTAAATCAATTAACTGGTTTCCCTGAATCCCTTCACAAAATGTTACCCTGCTCAGACTCCAACAGATCGTCATGTCCCAAAAACCATTCGTCTCCATTCACTCCTATCTAACACGCTCGCACATGTTTGCTGGAAGTCCAAGCCCCTCGCCCACAAAACCTCCTTTACCCCTTCCCTCCAACCTTTTCTAGGACGACCCCTACCCCGCCTTCCTTCCCCTACAGATTTATACGCTCTCCAAGTCATTCTACTTTGATCCATTCTCTCTAAATGACCAAACCACCTCAACAACCCATCTTCAGCCCTCTGACAAATACTTTTAGTAACTCCACACCTTCTCCTAATTTCCACTGCCTCCAGCCTCTTCCTCGCTGCAGCATTTGCAACCCATGCTTCACACCCATATAAGAGTGCTGGTACCACTATACTTTCGTACATTCCCTTCTTTGCCTCCATGGATAACGTTTTTTGTCTCCACAGATACCTCAATGCACCATTCACCTTGTTTCCTTCATCAATTCTATGGTTAACCTCATCCTTCATAAACCCATCCGCTGACACATCAACTCCCAAATATCTGAAAACATTTACTTCTTCCATAATCCCTCTCTCCAATGTGATATCCAATTTTTCTTTATTTAAATCGTTTGATACCCTCATCACCTTACTCTTATCTATGTTCACTTTTAACTTTCTACCTTTACACACTCTCCCAAACTCGTCCACTAACCTTTGCAACTTTTCTTTCGAATCTCCCATAAGCACAGTATCATCAGCAAAAAGTAACTGTGTCAACTCCCATTTTGCATTTAATTCTCCATAATTTAATCCAACCCCTCTCCCCAACATCCTAGCATTTACTTTTTACAACCCCATCTATAAATATATTAAACAACCATGGTGACATTACACATCCCTGTCTAAGACCTACTTTTACCGGGAAGTAATCTCCCTCTCTCCTACACACCCTAACCTGAGCCTCACTATCCTCATAAAAACTCTTTACAGCCTTCAATAACTTACTACCTATTCCATACACTTGCAACATTTGCCACATTGCTCCCATATCCACTCTAACATATGCCTTTTCTAAATCCATAAATGCAATAAAAACTTCTCTACCTTTATCTAAATACTGTTCACATATATGCTTCATTGTAAACACTTGATCTACACATCCCCTACCCACTCTAAAGCCTCCTTGCTCATCTGCAATCCTACTCTCTGTCTTACCTCTAATTCTTTCAATAATAACCCTGCCATACACTTTACCTGGTATACTCAGTAAACTTACTCCCCTATAATTTTTACACTCTCTTTTATCCCCCTTCCCTTTATATAAAGGAACTATACATGCTCTCTGCCAATCCCTAGGTACCTTCCCCTCTTTCATACATTTATTAAACAAAAATACCAACCACTCTAGCACTATTTCCCCCCCTGCTTTTAACATTTCTGTCATGATCCCGTCAGTTCCAGCTGCTTTACCCCCTTTCATTCTACGTAATGCCTCACGCACCTCCCCCACACTCACATACTGCTCTTCTTCACTCATAA
>WNWK01030782.1:0-23236 GCA_009830355.1 Cherax destructor
TTCCTTCAGCTGCTGGTAGAGTAGCTCAAGAGAGGACATCTTCTTCAGATTGACAGAGAGCACACAAGACACGTCTTCACTGAGTTAAGTCAGGTCCGACTGAGTTAAGTCAGGTCCCTATGTAAAGGAGGGAGTGGACCAAAAGATCCTAATTAAAAAACAATCTTCAAGAAGTGTGAGAATACTACCATTCTCATGCGCGAGTCCCACTCAAATCCAACCCCTCTCACTCATGAATTTATCCAACCTAAATTTGAAACTACACAAGGTCCTAGCTTCAATAACCCTACTAGGCAGACTGTTCCACTCATCAACTACCCTATTTCCAAACCAATACTTTCCTATATCCTTTCTAAATCTAAACTTATCTAACTTGAATCCATTATTGCGGGTTCTCTCTTGGAGAGATATCCTCAAGACCTTATTTATATCCCCTTTGTTAATACCCATTTTCCACTTGTATACCTCGATCATATGATATAGTTTACTTGGATTTCAGTAAGGCCTTCGATAATATTAGCTGATATTATTAGAAGCCACCTAGATAACCATAATTTGATTAATGATACCCAGCATGGATTCACGAGGGGCCGTTCCTGCCTATCTAATTTATTAACCTTCTTCACTAAAGCTTTTGAGGCTGTTGATCACGATAAAGAATTCGATATTGTTTATTTAGACTTTAGTAAGGCTTTTGATAGAGTACCGCACCAGAGACTGTTAAAGAAAGTGGCAGCTCATGGCATTGGGGGAATAGTGCTGTCATGGATCGAGTCATGGCTCACCAATAGGAAGCAGAGAGTGTGCATAAATGGGGTTAAATCCGAATGGGGACTTGTAACAAGTGGTGTTCCACAGGGATCAGTCTTAGGCCCATTGTTATATATAATATATATCAATGACCTTGATGAGGGAATTACTAGTGATATGAGCAAATTCGCCGACGACACGAAGATAGGTAGGATAATTGATCCAAACATAGATGTCATAAGAACATAAGAACATAAGAAAGGAGGAACACTGCAGCAGGCCTGTTGGCCCATACTAGGCAGGTCCTTCACATTCCATCCCACCAACAGAACACTTGTTCAACCCAACTTTCAATGCTACCCAAGAAATAAGATTTGATAATTTTATTTACTCATGTGCAATTCCCACTCAAATCCAACCCCTCTCACTCATGAATTTATCCAACCTAAATTTAAAACTACCCAAGGTCCTAGCTTCAATAACCCTACTAGGCAGACTGTTCCACTCATCAACTACCCTATTTCCAAACCAATACTTTCCTATATCCTTTCTAAATCTAAACTTATCTAACTTGAATCCATTATTGCGGGTTCTCTCTTTGAGAGATACATAAGAACATAAGAAAGGAGGAACACTGCAGCAGGCCTGTTGGCCTATACTAGGCAGGTCCTTCACAATCCGTCCCACTAACAGAATATTTGCTCAACCCAATTTTCAATGCTACCCAAGAAATAGCTTTGACAATTCTACCCACTCATGTGCGAGTCCCTCAAACAACCTCTCACTCATGAATTATCCAACCTAAATTTGAAACTACCCAAGGTCCTAGCTTCAATAACCCTACTAGGCAGACTGTTCCACTCATCAACTACCCTATTTCCAAACCAATACTTTCCTATATCCTTTCTAAATCTAAACTTATCTAACTTGAATCCATTATTGCGGGTTCTCTCTTGGAGAGATATCCTCAAGACCTATTTATATCCCCTTTGTTAATACCCATTTTCCACTTGTATACCTCGATCATGTCTCCCTCATTCTACGTCTTACAAGTGAATGTAATTTTAGGGTCTTCAATCTTTCTTCGTAAGGAAGATTTCTAATGCTATGTATTAATTTAGTCATTCTACGCTGAATGTTTTCTAACGAATTTATGTCCATTCTGTAATATGGAGACCAGAACTGAGCTGCGTAATCTAAGTGAGGCCTTACTAATGATGTATAAAGCTGTAATATAACCTCTGGACTTCTGTTGCTAACACTTCTTGATATAAATCCCAGTAATCTATTTGCCTTATTACGTACGCTTAGGCATTGCTGTCTTGGTTTAAGGTTGCTGCTTACCATCACCCCCAAGTCCTTCTCGCAATCTGTATGGCTAAGTTCTACGTTATTTAACTTATAAGTGCTTGGGTTATGGACACTCCCGAGCTTCAGAACCCTGCATTTATCTACATTGAACTGCATCTGCCACTTTTCTGACCACGAATTAAGTTTGTCTAAATCTTCCTGATATCAGTCTCCCCTCATTCTACGTCTTCAAGTAATGTTTTAGGGTTTCAATCTTCTTCGTAAGTAAGATTTAATGCTATGTAATTTAGTCATTCTACGCTGAATGGTTCTAACAAATTTATGTACATTCTGTAATATGGAGACCAGAACTGAGCTGCGTAATCTAGGTGAGGCCTTACTAATGATGTATAAAGCTGTAATATAACCTCTGGACTTCTGTTGCTAACACTTCTTGATATAAATCCCAGTAATCTATTTGCCTTATTACGTACGCTTAGGCATTGCTGTCTTGGTTTAAGGTTGCTGCTTACCATCACCCCCAAGTCAAACTTAATTCGTGGTCAGAAAAGTGGCAGATGCAGTTCAATGTAGATAAATGCAAGGTTCTGAAGCTCGGGAGTGTCCATAACCCAAGCACTTATAAGTTAAATAACGTAGAACTTAGCCATACAGATTCGAGAAGGACTTGGGGTGATGGTAAGCAGCAACCTTAAACCAAGACAGCAATGCCTAAGCGTACGTAATAAGGCAAATAGATTACTGGGATTTATAAGAAACATAAGAAAGGAGGAACACTGCAGCAGGCCTGTTGGCCCATACTAGGCAGGTCCTTCACATCTTCTTATGTTCTTAAGTGTTAGCAACAGAAGTCCAGAGGTTATATTACAGCTTTATACATCATTAGTAAGGCCTCACCTAGATTACGCAGCTCAGTTCTGGTCTCCATATTACAGAATGGACATAAATTCGTTAGAAAACATTCAGCGTAGAATGACTAAATTAATACATAGCATTAGAAATCTTCCTTACGAAGAAAGATTGAAGACCCTAAAATTACATTCACTTGTAAGACGTAGAATGAGGGAGACATGATCGAGGTATACAAGTGGAAAATGGTATTAACAAAGGGGATATAAATAAGGTCTTGAGGATATCTCCAAGAGAGAACCCGCAATAATGGATTCAAGTTAGATAAGTTTAGATTTAGAAAGGATATAGGAAAGTATTGGTTTGGAAATAGGTAGTTGATGAGTGGAACAGTCTGCCTAGTAGGGTTATTGAAGCTAGGACCTTGGTAGTTTCAAATTTAGGTTGGATAAATTCATGAGTGAGAGGGGTTGGATTTGAGTGGGACTCGCGCATGAGTGGGTAGAATTGTCAAAGCTTATTTCTTGGGTAGCATTGAAAATTGGGTTGAGCAAATATTCTGTTAGTGGGACGGATTGTGAAGGACCTGCCTAGTATGGGCCAACAGGCCTGCTGCAGTGTTCCTCCTTTCTTATGTTCTTATAGAGTACCTCACAAGAGACTCTTATGGTATAGGAGGTAAAGTTCTAGCATAGATAGAGGCATGGCTTACCAATAGAAAGCAGAGAGTTTCCATTAATAGGGTCAAATCTGAATGGGGATTTGTCACCAGTGGCGTTCCACAAGGATCAGTTTTGGGCCCATTGTTGTTCATAATTTACATAAATGACCTTGATGAAGGAATTGCAAGTGACATGAGTAAATTTGCTGATGATACAAAAATAGGCCGTATAATTCATTCTGAGGAGGATACCAATGAACTCCAGGAGGATTTGGATAAATTAATGTCTTGGTCTGAAAAGTGGCAGATGAAGTTCAATGTGGACAAGTGTAAGGTGCTAGTCGTTGGTAATGAAAATATCCCTCGAATTTATAAACTAGGTGAAGTTGAGCTTGATCATACAGAATGTGAAAAAGACTTGGGAGTCATGGTAAGCAGAAATCTAAAGCCAAGACAACAGTGCCTAAGTGTGCAATAAGGCTAACAGATTACTAGGATTTATTTCAAGAAGTATAAGCAACAGAAGTCCAAAAGTTATTTTACAACTCTATACATCACTAGTGAGACCTCATTTGGATTATGCAGCTCAGTTTTGGTCTCCTTACTACAGGATGGATATAGATTCATTGGAGAACATACAAAGAAGAATGACTAAAATGATTTACAGTATAAGAAATCTCCCGTATGAAGATAGACTTAGAGCATTGAATCTCCACTCTCTGGAGAGACGTAGAATGAGGGAGATATCATCGAGGTGTACAAGTGGATGATGGGCATAAACAAAGGAGATATTAATAAAATACTGAGGATATCGAACCAAGTAAGAACGAGAAATAACGGATTTAAATTGGATAAATTTAGAAAAACTTTTGGGTTAGTTTTTGAATCCCTAGCAACTTTAATTTCATAGTCCCGTTTAGCTTTTCTTATTCCCTTTTAACGTCCCTCTTAATGTCAGTATACTGATTTATAAGATGACCCTCACCTCTTTTATGCGCCTATAAATTCCTTTCTTCTGCCCTAAAAGATATTTGAGCCTATTATTCATCCATTTTGGGTCATTTCTACTTGATCTAATTTCTTTATACGGGATAAATGTTCTTTGGGCAGCCTGTATAGTGTTAAGAAAACTGTCATATTGATACCTCTTTTCTTCACCCCAGTCCACAGTTGATAAGTGTTCTCTAAGTCCATTATAATCTGCTAAGCGAAAATCTGGGACCGTTACTGAATTATCCCTACTATCATACATCCATTCAATGCTAAAGGTAATTGACTTGTGGTCGCTTGAGCCGAGTTCCTCTGTAATTTCTAAATTACAGGAGTGGTGGATTTGATAAGGACCAGTAATGGGCCAGTAGGCCTTCTGCAGTGTTCCTCCATTCTTATGTTCTTAAACCAGCATTTCCCAAAGGTTGAAGTCATATTTCGTTAACACATTGCTAGGACATTAATAGGCATAATAAAATGTGAAACTTTATTTAAAAAAAACAAATCTTTTGAGGGTTAACAATACTGACATGTTGACATATATATAAATATGATACAAGAATGAACCTATAAGATCCTGTATGAAGCGATTGAATTGAAGACCCAAGAGTAGAGGAACTTTGTATCAGAGATATAGGAGGAAGGCTTATGAGTCTGTTGTTTCTGGAAAGAGGTTCATGAGTTCGTTGTTCGTCAGAAGGAGGTTCATCACTTCTCTGTTCCTTGGAAGGAGGTTCAATAGTTTGTTGTTTCTTGAAATGAGGTTTATCAGTTCGTTGTTTCTTGGAATGAGGTTTATCAGTTCGTTGTTTCTTGGAAGGAGGTTTATCAGTTCGTTGTTTCTTGGAAGGATTTTCGCTAGTATTCTGTATAATAGGAGGATCAATAGCTCGCCTTTTCGTGCCGTGTGAATTTTCTACCGAAGAATCTAAATCGTCAGAATGCCCAAACGATAATTCCTGTATAATCCGGCGAATAACGTTACGTACACAGATGTATTTGTGTACACAGAATTTGGGATTCATTTTATGGTAGTGAATAATCTTCTTGACGCTAATGTTGAATACCCTCTTCTTCTCTAACTGCATATGCATCTTATTGGAGTCAAGCTGAAGTAGGGGCGACATGGTAGTACAGGACTCAAGAAGGTCAATGAGCAAGTGGGTGGATTGAGAAACATCGGCCTTCATATACACCCGTCGTGAGGTGATCTAAGTCAGATGTGATAACTTTCAGCTAACGGAGGGATAACCAGGGTGATGTCACCTATGTCAAGTAATTCATAAGAAAGGAGGAACACTGCAACAGGCCTGTTGTCCCATACAAGGCAAGTCCTTTACAATCCATCCCAGTAACAGAATATTTGCCCAACCCAATTTTCAATGCTACCCAAGCAATATAAGAACATGGAAAAATAAACACATAAGCAGTATAATGTGATCCTTTATTGACAACGTTTCGCCCACGCAGTGGGCTTTATCGAGTCACAGACAGATCTACCTGGAAAATGAGCAACATAGAGATATATATATAGGGTACAGTCAGGTGGAGAATGCTGGCCAAGAACATAGGAGCATAAGAAAGGAGGAATACTGGAGCAGGCCTGTTGGCCCATAATAGGCAGGTCCTTCACAATCCATCCCACTAACAGAATATATGCCTAACCCAATTTTCAATGCTACCCAAGCAATATGCATTGATAATTCTATTAACTCATGTGCGAGTCCTACACAAATCCATCCTCTCTCACTATGTATTTAATCAACCTAAATATCCTTTCTAAATCTAAACTTATCTAACTTGAATCCATTATTGCGGGTTCTCTCGTGGAGAGATATCCTCAAGACCTTATTTATATCCCCTTTGTTAATACCCATTTTCCACTTGTATACCTCGATCATGTCTCCCCTCATTCTACGTCTTACAAGTGAATGAAATTTAAGGGTCTTCAATCTTTCTTCGTAAGGAAGATTTCTAATGCTATGTATTAATTTAGTCATTCTACGCTGAATGTTTTCTAACGAATTTATGTCCATTCTGTAATATGGAGACCAAAACTGAGCTGTGTAATCTAGGTGAGGCCCTACTAACATAAGAACATAAGAAAGGAGGAACACTGCAGCAGGCCTATTGGCCAATACTAGGCAAGTCCTTCACAATCCATCCCACTAACAGAATAATTGCCCAACCTAATTTTCAATTCTACCTAAGAAATAAGCTTTGATGATTCTATTAACTCAAGTGCGAGTCCCACTCAAATCCAACCCCTCTCACTCATGTATTTATCCAACCTAAATTTGAAACTACCCAAGGTCCTAGCTTCAATGACCCTACTAGGCAGACTGTTCCACTCATCAACTACCCTATTTCCAAACCAATATTTTCCAATATCCTTTCTAAATCTAAACTTATCCAATTTGAATCCATTATTGCGGGTTCTCTCTTGGAGAGATGACCTGTTCTTAGCTCAGTGACCTGTTCTTAGCTCAGTGAAGACGTGTCTAGTGTACTCCCTGTGGACTGAATCAAGATGCTCCCTATTGAGCAACTTTACCAGCAGCTTAAGGAGGAATTGAGGGTAGCGAAGCTTGAGATACGGCGATTGACGGAGGAAAACAAGAGGATTCGTAGTAGTCCTCCTGTTGTGAGTCCTCAGGTCAAGAAGGGAACCTGGGCAGTGGCCGGACAGCATGGGACGAAGTTGAAGATCAAGAAGACGAATGGAGAGGTAGTAACGACGAAGAAGAAAGAGACTGCTGTGGAAACTTCGAACTCCTTTTCTGTGCTACCAGACGAATGTGAGTCGACTACTGGGAACGTCACGACGAACTGTACCAAGGAAGGTAAAAACATTGTTGTTGTTGGGGATAGCCAAGTTAGATATATGGATAGGGCCTTCTGCTTGAAAGATAGGAGTAGGAGACAGAGGGTTTGCTTTCCTGGGGCTGGGATGGAAGACATTGTTAGCCGGCTTGACAACATCATACGTTCCCAGTAGACCTGCCTAGTATGGGCCAAGAGGCCTGCTGCAGTGTTCCTCCTTTCTTATGTTCTTATGTTCTTAATATGATATAGTTTACTTGGATTTCAGTAAGGCCTTCGATAGAGTACCTCACAAGAGACTATTAAGAAAGGTGGCAGCTCATGGTATAGGAGGTAAAGTTCTAGCATGGATAGAGGCATGGCTTACCAATAGAAAGCAGAGAGTTTCCATTAATGGGGTCAAATCTGAATGGGGATTAGTCACTAGTGGCGTTCCACAAGGATCAGTTTTAGGCCCATTGTTGTTCATAATTTACATAAATGACCTTGATGAAGGAATTGCAAGTGACATGAGTAAATTTGCTGATGATACAAAAATAGGCCGTATAATTCATTCTGAGGAGGATACCAATGAACTCCAGGAGGATTTGGATAAATTAATGTCTTGGTCTGAAAAGTGGCAGATGAAGTTCAATGTGGACAAGTGTAAGGTGCTAGTCGTTGGTAATGAAAATATCCTCGAATTTATAAACTAGGTGAAGTTGAGCTTGATCATACAGAATGTGAAAAGACTTGGGAGTCATGGTAAGCAGAAATCTAAAGCCAAGACAACAGTGCCTAAGTGTGCGCAATAAGGCTAACAGATTACTAGGATTTATTTCAAGAAGTATAAGCAACAGAAGTCCAAAAGTTATTTTACAACTCTATACATCACTAGTGAGACCTCATTTGGATTATGCAGCTCAGTTTTGGTCTCCTTACTACAGGATGGATATAGATTCGTTGGAGAACATACAGAGAAGAATGACTAAAATGATTTACAGTATAAGAAATCTCCCGTATGAAGATAGACTTAGAGCATTGAATCTCCACTCTCTGGAGAGACGTAGAATGAGGGGAGATATCATCGAGGTGTACAAGTGGATGATGGGCATAAACAAAGGAGATATTAATAAAATACTGAGGATATCGAACCAAGTAAGAACCAGAAATAACGGATTTAAATTGGATAAATTTAGATTTAGAAAGGACATAGGCAAGTACTGGTTTTCGAACAGAGTTGTAGATGCGTGGAACAATCTTCCGAGTACTGTGATAGAGGCTAGGACCTTGGGTGGCTTTAAAAAGAGATTGGACAAATATATGAGTGGGAGGGGCTGGGTTTGATTTGTGTCGTGAGTACGGGAATAAATTCTTAGGTAGTGGTGGTTTTGATAAGGACCTGCCTTGTATGGGCCAGTAGGCCTTCTGCAGTGTTCCTCCATTCTTATGTTCTTATGTTCTTAAGTATAAGCAACAGAAGTCCAAAAGTTATTTTACAGCTCTATACATCACTAGTGAGACCTCATTTGGATTATGCAGCTCAGTTTTGGTCTCCTTACTACAGGATGGATATAGATTCATTGGAGAACATACAAAGAAGATTCAAAAACTAACCCAAAAGTTTTTTCCAGGTTTATAGAACAAAAGTTAGGGATAAGATAGGTCCCCTTAAAAATAACTTTGGGCATCTTACTGACAAGGAGAATGATATGTGCTCTATTTTTAATAATTATTTTCTCTCGGTTTTCACACAGGAAGACATTAATAATATCCCAGTAATTAATTTTTACAGAGGCCCAGAAGAAGATAAATTATGTAATATCACAGTCACTAGCGAAATGATTATGAAACAGCTGGACCGACTGAAACAAAATAAATCGCCGGTCCTGATGAGCTTTTTGCAAGGGTTCTTAAGGAATGCAAATGGAACTCTGTGAACCAATATCTAACATTTTTAATTTATCTCTTCAAACAGGTGTAGTGTCTGATATGTGGAAGATGGCTAATGTAATTCCTATTTTTAAAGCAGGGGACAAGTCACTACCGTCAAACTACCGCCCAATAAGCCTGACCTCAATTGTAGGCAAATTACTAGAGTCAATTATAGCTGATATTATTAGAAGCCATCTAGATAACCATAATTTGATTAATGATACCCAGCATGGATTCACGAGGGCCGTTCCTGCCTATCTAATTTATTAACCTTCTTCAGTAAAGCTTTTGAGGCTGTTGATCACGATAAAGAATTCGATATTGTTTATTTAGACTTTAGTAAGGCTTTTGATAGAGTACCGCACCAGAGACTGTTAAAGAAAGTGGCAGCTCATGGCATTGGGGGAAAAGTGCTGTCATGGATCGAGTCATGGCTCACCAATAGGAAGCAGAGAGTGTGCATAAATGGGGTTAAATCCGAATGGGGACTTGTAACAAGTGGTGTTCCACAGGGATCAGTCTTAGGCCCATTGTTATTTATAATATATATCAATGACCTTGATGAGGGAATTACTAGTGATATGAGCAAATTCGCCGACGACACGAAGATAGGTAGGATAATTGATTCAAACATAGATGTCATAGAACTTCAGGAAGATTTAGACAAACTTAATTCGTGGTCAGAAAATGGCAGATGCAGTTCAATGTAGATAAATGCAAAGTTCTAAAGCTCGGGAGTGTCCATAACCCAAGCACTTATAAGTTAAATAACGTAGAACTTAGCCATACAGATTGCGAGAAGGACTTGGGGGTGATGGTAAGCAGCAACCTTAAACCAAGACAGCAATGCCTAAGCGTACGTAATAAGGCAAATAGATTACTGGGATTTATATCAAGAAGTGTTAGCAACAGAAGTCCAGACGTTATATTACAGCTTTATACATCATTAGTAAGGCCTCACCTAGATTACGCAGCTCAGTTCTGGTCTCCATATTACAGAATGGACATAAATTCGTTAGAAAACATTCAGCGTAGAATGACTAAATTAATACATAGCATTAGAAATCTTCCTTACGAAGAAAGATTGAAGACCCTTAAATTACATTCACTTGTAAGACGTAGAATGAGGGAGACATGATCGAGGTATACAAGTGGAAAATGGGTATTAACAAAGGGGATATAAATAAGGTCTTGAGGGTATCTCTCCAAGAGAGAACCCGCAATAATGGATTCAAGTTAGATAAGTTTAGATTTAGAAAGGATATAGGAAAGTATTGGTTTGGAAATAGGGTAATTAATGAGTGGAACAGTCTGCCTAGTAGGGTTATTGAAGCAAGGACCTTGGGTAGTTTTAAATTTAGGTTGGATAAATTCATGAGTGAAAGGGGTTGGATTTGAGTGGGAATTGCACATGAGTAAATAAAATTATCAAAGCTTATTTTTTGGGTAGCATTGAAAATTAGGTTGAACAAATATTCTGTTGGTGGGATGGAATGTGAAGGACCTGCCTAGTATGGGCCAACAGGCCTGCTGCAGTGTTCCTCCTTTCTTATGTTCTTATGTTCTTATGTTCTTATGGACTGGGGTAATGAAAAGAGCTATCAATATGACAGTTTTCTGAGCACTATACATGCTGCCCAAAGAACATTTATCCCATATAAAGAAATTAGATCGAATAGAAATGACCCAAAATCGATGAATAATAGGCTCAAATATCTTTTAGGGCAGAAGAAAGGAATTTATAGGCGTATCAAAAGAGGTGAGGGTCATCTTATGAATCAGTATATTGACATTAAGAGGGACGTTAAAAAGGGGATAAGAAAAGCTAAGTGGGACTACGAAATTAAAGTTGCTAGGGATTCGAAAACTAACCCAAAAAGTTTTTTCCAGGTGTATAGAACAAAAGTTAGAGAAAAGATAGGTCCCCTTAAAAATAATCATGGGTATCTTACTGACAAAGAGAATGAAATGTGCTCTATTTTTAATAATTATTTCCTCTCGGTTTTCACTCAGGAAGACACTAATAATATCCCAAGAATTAGGTATTTTAGTGGGCCTGAAGAAGATAAATTATGTAGTATCACAGTCACTAGCGAAATGGTTATCAAACAGATAGACCGTTTGAAGCAAAATAAATCGCCAGGCCCTGATGAGCTTTTTTCAAGGGTTCTTAAGGAATGCAAAATTGAACTCTGTGAACCCTTAACTAACATTTTTAACCTATCTCTTCAAACAGGTGTAGTGTCTGATACGTGGAAGATGGCTAATGTAATTCCTATTTTTAAAGCAGGGACAAGTCGTTACCATCAAATTACCGCCCAATAAGTCTAACATCAATTGTAGGCAAATTATTAGAGTCGATTATAGCTGATAACATAAGAAGCCATCTCGATAGGCATAATTTGATTAATGATACTCAACATGGATTCACCAGGGGCCGTTCCTGCCTAACTAATTTATTAACTTTTTCAGTAAGGCTTTTGAGGCAGTTGATCATGATAAAGAATTCGATATTGTTTATTTGGATTTTAGTAAGGCTTTTGATAGAGTACCACATCAGAGACTGTTGAGGAAAGTGGCTGCTCACGGCATGGGGGAAAAGTGTTTTCATGGATCGAGTCATGGCTCACCAATAGGAAGCAGAGGGTGTGCATTAATGGGGTTAAATCTGAGTGGGGATCTGTAACAAGTGGCGTTCCACAGGGATCGGTTTTGGGCCCGTTGTTGTTTATAATATATATAAATGACCTTGACGAGGGAATTACTAGTGATATGAGCAAATTCGCTGATGACACGAAGATAGGTAGGATAATCGATTCAGACGTAGATGTCACGGAACTTCAGGAGGATTTAGACAAACTCAATTCCTGGTCAGAAAAATGGCAGATGCAGTTCAATATAGATTTATGCAAAGTTCTAAAGCTCGGGAATGTTCATAACCCTAGCACCTACCAGCTTAATAATGTTGAACTCAGCCGTACAGAATGCGAAAAGGATTTGGGGGTTATGGTAAGCACCAACCTCAAACCAAGTCAGCAATGCCTAAGCGTAAGAAATAAAGCAAATTGATTACTGGGATTTATATCAAGGGAGGTCCGGAGCTGATGTGGACGAATCTTGTTACTATAATTGACTACAGACCTAGAAACCTTGAATCACCCATTAGTAACCACGACTTCCCTTAACCTGGACAGTGGCCGGAATGCATGGGACAAAGTTAAAGATCAAGAGGATGGATGGAGAGGTAGAATTAACGAAGAACCAGAAACCTGTTGTGGAAACATCGAACCGATTCTCCGTGTTACCCGATGAATGTGAGTCGACTACAAGGAACATCACGAACAACACCAAGGAAGGTAAGAACATTGTTCTTGTTGGGGATAGTCAAATTAGGTATATGGATAGGGCCTTCTGCTTGAAAGAGAGAAGTAGGAGACAGAGGGTTTGCTTTCCTGGGGCTGGGATGGAGGATATTGTTAGCCGTCTGGACGACATCATGAGAGGTAATGGGAGCAATCCTATTATCTGTCTCAGTGCTGGAGGCAACGATGTTGGCAGACGTAGGAGTGAGGACCTGACTAGCAGGTATAGGTCAGCAATAGACATAATTAGGAAGAAGGGTGGGAACCCTGTCATATGTGGTATTTTGCCAAGGAGAGGAGTTGGAGAGGAATGGCTGTCCAGGGCAATTGGTGTCAATTGCTGGCTGGACAATTACTGTAAGGATAATGCAGTACCATTCATTTGCAACTGGGACCACTTCTATTGCCGAAATGACATGTATGCCAGGGATGGGGTTCACTTATCCAGGGCAGGTGTGGATTTTCTTGCTAGCTCAGTTGAGGGTGTTGTTAGGACTTTAAACTAGGATTAGTTAGAGGTATGGGTTTAGAAATGGAAAATACTGAATGTCGAAATATAGATCTAGGCTTTGATATAAAAATTCTTAACAATAACAAGGACAGTAATATGTATAGTGGAAAAACAGAATGGAGCAGGAAGGGTAAAGAGAAAGGAGGGTCTTTAAAAGTGTATTATACAAATAGTCGTAGTGCTAGGAATAAGATGGACGATTTGAGATTAGTTGCAAGTGCAGGTAACATTGATGTATTTGCCATAACTGAGACGTGCTTCAATACGAAAATAGGGACAGATTGCGAGAAGGACTTGGGGTGATGGTAAGCAGCAACCTTAAACCAAGACAGCAATGCCTAAGCGTACGTAATAAGGCAAATAGATTACTGGGATTTATATCAAGAAGTGTTAGCAACAGAAGTCCAGAGGTTATATTACAGCTTTATACATCATTAGTAAGGCCTCACCTAGATTACGCAGCTCAGTTTTGGTCTCCATATTACAGAATGGACATAAATTCGTTAGACTTTAGTAAGGCTTTTGATAGAGTACCGCACCAGAGACTGTTAAAGAAAGTGGCAGCTCATGGCATTGGGGGAAAAGTGCTGTCATGGATCGAGTCATGGCTCACCAATAGGAAGCAGAGAGTGTGCATAAATGGGGTTAAATCCGAATGGGGACTTGTAACAAGTGGTGTTCCACAGGGATCAGTCTTAGGCCCATTGTTATTTATAATATATATCAATGACCTTGATGAGGGAATTACTAGTGATATGAGCAAATTCGCCGACGACACGAAGATAGGTAGGATAATTGATTCAAACATAGATGTCATAGAACTTCAGGAAGATTTAGACAAACTTAATTCGTGGTCAGAAAAGTGGACGATGCAGTTCAATGTAGATAAATGCAAGGTTCTGAAGCTCGGGAGTGTCCATAACCCAAGCACTTATAAGTTAAATAACGTAGAACTTAGCCATACAGATTGCGAGAAGGACTTGGGGGTGATGGTAAGCAGCAACCTTAAACCAAGACAGCAATGCCTAAGCGTACGTAATAAGGCAAATAGATTACTGGGATTTATAAGAAACATAAGAAAGGAGGAACACTGCAGCAGGCCTGTTGGCCCATACTAGGCAGGTCCTTCACATTCCATCCCACTAACAGAATATTTGTTCAACCTAATTTTCAATGCTACCCAAGAAATAAGCTTTGATAATTTTATTTACTCATGTGCAATTCCCACTCAAATCCAACCCTTTCACTCATGAATTTATCCAACCTAAATTTAAAACTACCCAAGGTCCTTGCAACAGAAGTCCAGAGGTTATATTACAGCTTTATACATCATTAGTAAGGCCTCACCTAGATTGCAGCTCAGTTCTGGTCTCCATATTACAGAATGGACATAAATTCGTTAGAAAACATTCAGCGTAGAATGACTAAATTAATACATAGCATTAGAAATCTTCCTTACGAAGAAAGATTGAAGACCCTTAAATTACATTCACTTGTAAGACGTAGAATGAGGAGACATGATCGAGGTATACAAGTGGAAAATGGGTATTAACAAAGGGGATATAAATAAGGTCTTGAGGGTATCTCTCCAAGTGAGAACCCGCAATAATGGATTCAAGTTAGGTAAGTTTAGATTTAGAAAGGATATAGGGAAGTATTGGTTTGGAAATAGGGTAGTTGATGAGTGGAACAGTCTGCCTAGTAGGGTTATTGAAGCAAGGACCTTGGGTAATTTCAAATTTAGGTTGGATAAATTCATGAGTGAGAAGGGTTGGATTTGAGTGGAATTGCACATGAGTAAATAGAATTATCAAAGCTTATTTCTTGGGTAGCATTGAAGATTAGGTTGAACAAATATTCTGTTAGTGGGATGGAATGTGAAGGACCTGCTGCAGTGTTCCAAGTAAGAACCAGAAATAACGGATTTAAATTGGATAAATTTAGATTTAGAAAGGACATAGGCAAGTACTGGTTTTCGAACAGAGTTGTAGATGCGTGGAACAATCTTCCGAGTAGCCCGAGTAGGGCTGGGTTTGATTGGTGTCGTGAGTACGGGAAAAAATTCTTAGGGAGTGGTGGATTTGATAAGGACCAGTAATGGGCCAGTAGGCCTTCTGCAGTGTTCCTCCATTCTTATGTTCTTAAACCAGCATTTCCCAAAGGTTGAAGTCATATTTCGTTAACACATTGCTAGGACATTAATAGGCATAATAAAATGTGAAACTTTATTTAAAAAAAGCAAATCTTTTGAGGGTTAACAATACTGACTTGTTGACATATATATATGATACAAGAATGAACCTATAAGATCCTGTATGAAGCGATTGAATTGAAGACCCAAGAGTAGAGGAACTTTGTATCAGAGATATAGGAGGAAGGCTTATGAGTCTGTTGTTTCTTGGAAAGAGGTTCATGAGTTCGTTGTTCGTCAGAAGGAGGTTCATCACTTCTCTGTTCCTTGGAAGGAGGTTCAATAGTTTGTTGTTTCTTGAAATGAGGTTCATCAGTTCGTTGTTTCTTGGAATGAGGTTTATCAGTTCGTTGTTTCTTGGAAGGAGGTTTATCAGTTCGTTGTTTCTTGGAAGGAGGTTCATCAATTCGTTGTTTCTTGGAAGGAGGTTCATCAGTTCGTTGTTTCTTGGAAGGATTTTCGCTAGTATTCTGTATAATAGGAGGATCAATAGCTCGCCTTTTCGTGCCGTGTGAATTTTCTACCGAAGAATCTAAATCGTCAGAATGCTCAAACGATAATTCCTGCATAATCCGGCGAATAACGTTACGTACACAGATGTATTTGTGTACACAGAATTTGGGATTCATTTTATGGTAGTGAATAATCTTCTTGACGCTAATGTTGAATACCCTCTTCTTCTCTAACTGCATATGCATCTTATTGGAGTCAAGCTGAAGTAGGGGCGACATGGATCACTGATGGTAGTACAAGACTCAAGAAGGTCAATGAGCAAGTGGCTTGATTGAGAAACATCGGCCTTCATATACACCGGTCGTGAGGTGATCTAAGTCAGATGTGATAACTTTCAGCTAACGGAGGGATAACCAGGGTGATGTCACCTTATGTCAAGTAATTCATAAGAAAGGAGGAACACTGCAACAGGCCTGTTGTCCATACAAGGCAAGTACTTTACAATCCATCCCACTAACAGAATATTTGCCCAACCCAATTTTCAATGCTACCCAAGCAATATGCATTGATAATTCTATTACCTCATGTGCGAGTCCTACTCAAATCCATCCTCTCTCACTATGTATTTAATCAACCTAAATTTGAAACTACCAAATGTTTTAGCATCAATAACCCTACTAGGCAGGCATAAGAACATAAAAATGGAGGAACACTGGAGAAGGCCTACTGGCCCATACAAGGCAAGTCCCTATCAAAACCACCACTACCTAAGAATTTACTTCCGTACTCACGACACTAATCAAACCCAGCCCCCTCACTCATATATTTAAGAACATAAGAAAGGAGGAACAGTGCAGCAGGCCTGTTGGCCCATACTAGGCAGGTCCTTCACAATCCGTCCCACTAACAGAACACTTGCTCAATCCAATTTTCAACGCTACCCAAGAAATAAGCGTTGACAATTCCATTCACTCATTTGCGAGTCCAACTCAAATCCAACCCCTCTCACTCATGAATTTATCCAACATAAATTTGAAACTACCCAAGGTCCTAGCTTCAATAACCCTACTAGGCAGACTGTTCCACTCATCAACTACCCTATTTCCAAACCAATACTTTCCTATATCCTTTCTAAATCTAAACTTATCTAACTTGAATCCATTATTGCGGGTTCTCTCTTGGAGAGATATCCTCAAGACCTTATTTATATCCCCTTTGTTAATACCCATTTTCCACTTGTATACCTCGATCATGTCTCCCCTCATTCTACGTCTTACAAGTGAATGAAATTTAAGGGTCTTCAATCTTTCTTCGTAAGGAAGATTTCTAATGCTATGTATTAATTTAGTCATTCTACGCTGAATGTTTTCTAACGAATTTATGTCCATTCTGTAATATGGAGACCAAAACTGAGCTGTGTAATCTAGGTGAGGCCTTACTAACATAAGAACATAAGAAAGGAGGAACACTGCAGCAGGCCTGTTGGCCAATACTAGGCAGGTCCTTCACAATCCATCCCACTAACAGAATAATTGCCCAACCTAATTTTCAATTCTACCCAAGAAATAAGCTTTGATGATTCTATTAACTCAAGTGCGAGTCCCACTCAAATCCAACCCCTCTCACTCATGTATTTATCCAACCTAAATTTGAAACTACCCAAGGTCCTAGCTTCAATGACCCTACTAGGCAGACTGTTCCACTCATCAACTACCCTATTTCCAAACCAATATTTTCCAATATCCTTTCTAAATCTAAACTTATCCAATTTGAATCCATTATTGCGGGTTCTCTCTTGGAGAGATATCCTCAAGACCTTATTTATATCCCCATTATTAATACCCATCTTCCACTTATATACCTCGATCATGTCTCCCCTCATTCTTCGTCCTACAAGTGAATGTAATTTAAGGGTCTTCAATCTTTCTTCATATGGAAGATTTCTAATGCTATGAATTAACTTTGTCATTCGTCGCTGAATGTTTTCTAACGAATTTATATCCATTCTGTAAAATGTATAAAGCTGTAATATAACATAAGAAAGGAAGAACACTGCAGCAGGCCCGTTGGCCCACACTAGGCAGGTCCTTCACAATCCGTCCCACTAACAGAATATTTGCTCAACCCAAATTTCAATGCTACCCAAGAAATAAGCTTTGATAATTCTATTTACTCATGCGCGAGTCCCACTCAAATCCAACCCCTCGCACTCATGAATTTATCCAATCTAAATTTGAAACTACTCAAGGTCCTAGCTTCAATAACCCTACTAGGGTTATTGTAGCTAGGGCAGACTGTTCCACTCATCAACTACCCTATTTCCAAACCAATACTTTCCTATATCCTTTCTAAATCTAAACTTATCTAACTTGAATCCATTATTGCGGGTTCTCTCTTGGAGAGATATCATAAGAACATAAGAAAGGAGGAACACTGCAGCAGGCCTGTTAGCCCACACTAGGCAGGTCCTTCACAATCCGTCCCACTAACACCAAGATCTGCTGATGAAGATGCGACGTCAGAAGACACTCCCCATCATAGGGAGCCACAGCAAGAAAGAACATGTGAATGAATGGTTCAGAGAACCGACGAGTTGGTAAATTAGACACATATGCAACACTTGGGTATCTTTATTGAGGAAAAGATACCCAAGTGTTGCATATGTGTCTAATTTACCAAGAAAGAACATAAGAACATAAAAAAGGAGGAACACTGCAGAAGGCCTGTTGGCCCATACTAGGCAGGTCCTTCACAATCCATCCCACTAACAGAATAATTGCCCAACCAATTTTCAATTCTACCCAAGATAAAGCTTTGAAGATTCTATTAACTCAAGTGCGAGTCCCACTCAAATCCAACCCTCTCACTCATAAGAACATAAGAACATAGAAAGGAGGAACACTGCAGCAGGCCTGTTGGCCCATACTAGGCAGGTCCTTCACAATCCGTCCCACTAACAGAATATTTGCTCAACCCAATTTTCAATGCTACCCAAGAAATAAGCTTGACAATTCTACCCACTCATGCGCGAGTCCCACTCAAATCCAACCCTCTCACTCATGAATTTATCCAACCTAAATTTGAAACTACCCAAGGTCCTAGCTTCAATAACCCTACTAGGCAGACTGTTCCACTCATCAACTACCCTATTTCCAAACCAATACTTTCCTATATCCTTTCTAAATCTAAACTTATCTAACTTGAATCCATTATTGCGGGTTCTCTCTTGGAGAGATATCCTCAAGACCTTATTTATATCCCCTTTGTTAATACCCATTTTCCTCTTGTATACCTCGATCATGTCTCCCTCATTCTACGTCTTACAAGTGAATGTAATTTTAGGATCTTCAATCTTTCTTCGTAAGGAAGATTTCTAATGCTATGTATTAATTTAGTCATTCTACGCTGAATGTTTTCTAACGAATTTATGTCCATTCTGTAATATGGAGACCAGAACTGAGCTGCGTAATCTAGGTGAGGCCTTACTAATGATGTATAAAGCTGTAATATAACCTCTGGACTTCTGTTGCTAACACTTCTTGATATAAATCCCAGTAATCTATTTGCCTTATTACGTACGCTTAGGCATTGCTGTCTTGGTTTAAGGTTGCTGCTTACCATCACCCCCAAGTCCTTCTCGCAATCTGTATGGCTAAGTTCTACGTTATTTAACTTATAAGTGCTTGGGTTATGGACACTCCCGAGCTTCAGAACCTTGCATTTATCTACATTGAACTGCATCTGCCACTTTTCTGACCACGAATTAAGTTTGTCTAAATCTTCCTGAAGTTCTATGACATCTATGTTTGAATCAATTATCCTACCTATCTTCGTGTAAATCCTACCTATCTTCGTGTTATCCTACCTATCTTCGTGAATTTATCCAACCTAAATTTGAAACTACCCAACGTCATAGCTTCAATGACCCTACTAGGCAGACTGTTCCACTCATCAACTACCCTATTTCCAAACCAATATTTTCATATATCCTTTCTAAATCTAAACTTATCCAATTTGAATCCATTATTGCGGGTTCTCTCTTGGAGAGATATCCTCAAGACCTTATTTATATCCCCCTTATTAATACCTATCTTCCACTTATATACCTCGATCATGTCTCCCCTCAGTCTTCGTCTTACAAGTGAATGTAATTTAAGGGTCTTCAATCTTTCTTCATACAGAAGATTTCTAATGCTATGAATTAACTTTGTCATTCGTCGCTGAATGTTTTCTAACGAATTTATATCCATTCTGTAAAATGGAGACCAGAACTGAGCTGCATAATCTAGGTGAGGCCTTACTAATGATGTATAAAGCTGTAATATAACCGCTGGACTTCTGTTGCTTACACTTCTTGATATAAATCCCAGCAATCTATTTGCTTTATTTCTTACGCTTAGGCATTGCTGACTTGGTTTGAGGTTGCTGCTTACCATAACCCCAGATCCTTTTCGCATTCTGTACGGCTGAGTTCAACATTATTAAGCTGGTAGGTGCTAGGGTTAGTGAACATTCCCGAGCTTTAGAACTTTGCATTTATCTACATTGAACTGCATCTGCCATTTTTCTGACCAGGAATTGAGTTTGTCTAAATCCTCCTGAAGTTCCGTGACATCTACGTCTGAATCGATTATCCTACCTATCTTCGTGTCATCAGCGAATTTGTTCATATCACTAGTAATTCCCTCGTCAAGGTCATTTATATATATTATAAACAACAACGGGCCCAAAACCGATCCCTGTGGAACGCCACTTGTTACAGATCCCCACTCAGATTTAACCCTATTAATGCACACCCTCTGCTTCCTATTGGTGAGCCATGACTCGATCCATGAAAACACTTTTCCTCCAATGCCGTGAGCAGCCACTTTCTTTAACAGTCTCTGATGTGGTACTCTATCAAAAGCCTTACTAAAATCCAAATAAACAATATCGAATTCTTTATCATGATCAACTGCCTCAAAAGCCTTACTGAAAAAAGTTAATAAATTAGTTAGGCAGGAACGGCCCCTGGTGAATCCATGTTGAGTATCATTAATCAAATTATGCCTATCGAGATGGCTTCTTATGTTATCAGCTATAATCGACAATAATAATTTGCCTACAATTGAAGTTAGACTTATTGGGCGGTAATTTGATGGTAACGACTTGTCCCCTGCTTTAAAATTAGGAATTACATTAGCCATTTTCCACGTATCAGACACTACACCTGTTTGAAGAGATAGGTTAAAAATGTTAGTTAAGGGTTCACAGAGTTCAATTTTGCATTCCTTAAGAACCCTTGAAAAAAGCTCATCAGGGCCTGGCGATTTATTTTGCTTCAAACGGTCTATCTGTTTGATAACCATTTCGCTAGTGACTGTGATACTACATAATTTATCTTCTTCAGGCCCACTAAAATACCTAATTCTTGGGATATTATTAGTGTCTTCCTGAGTGAAAACCGAGAGAAAATAATTATTAAAAATAGAGCAAATTCATTCTCTTTGTCAGTAAGATACCCATAATTATTTTTAAGGGGACCTATCTTATCTCTAACTTTTGTTCTATACACCTGGAAAAATTTTTGGGTTAGTTTTCGAATCCCTAGCAACTTTAATTTCGTAGTCCCGCTTAGCTTTTCTTATCCCCTTTTTAACGTCCCTCTTAATGTCAATATACTGATTCGTAAGATGACCCTCACCTCTTTTGATACGCCTATAAATTCCTTTCTTCTGCCCTAAAAGATATTTGAGCCTATTATTCATCCATTTTTGGTCATTTCTATTCGATCTAATTTCTTTATATGGGATAAATGTTCTTTGGGCAGCATGTATAGTGTTCAGAAAACTTTCATATTGATAGCTCTTTTCATTACCCCAGTCCACAGATGATAAGTGTTCTCTAAGTCCATTGTAATCTGCTAAGCGAAAATCTGGGACCGTTACTGAGTTATTTCTAGCCATGGGGCCAATGCCGGGTCACCAGTTGGAGAAGACCCGGGCCGGATGTACCGGCGAACATACAACAACAACATGCTGTTATTCTATTCAAGATTGATGGACTGACAACATCGACTCAAGATTGAGGGACTGACAACCTCACACTTCTGTTCTTCACGATTCTCCTTTGTATGGACTGATGAAGCCACTGTGTGGCGAAACGTTTCCTCAATAATGATACCCAAGTGTTGCATATGTGTCTAATTTACCAACTCGTCGGTTCTCTGAACCATTCATTCAGATCCTAGTCCTTGGTAATGAAAATATCCCTCGAATTTATAAACTAGGTGAAGTAGAACTTGATCATACAGAATGTATGGAGAGATGTAGAATGGCAACCTTAAACCAAGACAGCAATGCCTAAGCGTACGTAATAAGGCAAATAGATTACTGGGATTTATATCAAGAAGTGTTAGCAACAGAAGTCCAGAGGTTATATTACAGCTTTATACATCATTAGTAAGGCCTCACCTAGATTACGCAGCTCAGTTTTGGTCTCCATATTACAGAATGGATATAAATTTGTTAGAAAACATTCAGCGTAGAATGACTAAATTAATACATAGCATTAGAAATCTTCCTTACGAAGAAAGATTGAAGACCCTTAAATTACATTCACTTGTAAGACGTAGAATGAGGGGAGACATGATCGAGGTATACAAGTGGAAAATGGGTATTAACAAAGGGGATATAAATAAGGTCTTGAGGGTATCTCTCCAAGTGAGAACCCGCAATAATGGATTCAAGTTAGGTAAGTTTAGATTTAGAAAGGATATAGGGAAGTATTGGTTTGGAAATAGGGTAGTTGATGAGTGGAACAGTCTGCCTAGTAGGGTTATTGAAGCAAGGACCTTGGGTAATTTCAAATTTAGGTTGGATAAATTCATGAGTGAGAAGGGTTGGATTTGAGTGGGAATTGCACATGAGTAAATAGAATTATCAAAGCTTATTTCTTGGGTAGCATTGAAGATTAGGTTGAACAAATATTCACTTGTAAGACGTAGAATGAGTGGGAGGGGCTGGGTTTGATTGGTGTCGTGGGTGCAGGAGTGAATTCTTAGGTAGTTGTGGTTTTGATAAGGACCTGCCTTGTATGGCCAGTAGGCCTTCTGCAGTGTTTCTCCATTCTTATGTTCTTAAACCAGCATTTCCCAAAGGTTGAAGTCATATTTCGTTAACACATTGCTAGGACATTAATAGGCATAATAAAATGTGAAACTTTATTTAAAAAAAGCAAATCTTTTGAGGGTTAACAATACTGACATGTTGACATATATATAAATATGATACAAGAATGAACCTATAAGATCCTGTATGAAGCGATTGAATTGAAGACCCAAGAGTAGAGGAACTTTGTATCAGAGATATAGGAGGAAGGCTTATGAGTCTGTTGTTTCTTGGAAAGAGGTTCATGAGTTCGTTGTTCGTCAGAAGGAGGTT
>WNWK01030783.1:0-23235 GCA_009830355.1 Cherax destructor
CCGACCCCTACCCGCCTTCCCTCCACTACAGATTTATACACTCTCGAAGTCACTCTGTCTCGTTCCATTCTCTACATGTCCAAACCACCTCAACAACCTCCTCAGCTCTCTGGACAATCGTTTGGGTAATCCGCACCTCCTCCTAATTTCCAAACTCCGAATTCTCTGCATTATATTCACACCACACATTGACCTCAGACATGACATCTCCACTGCCTCCAGCCTTCTCCTCGTTGCAACATTCATCACCCATGCTTCACACCCATATAAGAGCGTTGGTATAACTATACTCTCATACATTCCCTCTTTACTTCCATGGACAAGGTTCTTTGTCTCCACAGACTCCGAAGTGCTCCACTCACCCTTTTCCCTCATCAATTCTATGATTCACCTCATCCTTCATAGACCCATCCGCCGACATGTCCACTCCCAAATATCTGAATACATTCACCTCCTCCATACTCTCTCCTCCAATCTGATATCCAATCTTTCGTCACCTATTCTTTTGTTATCCTCATCACCTTACTCTTTCCTATATTCACTTTCAATTTTCTTCTTTTACATACCCTACCAAATTCATCCACCAACCTCTGCAGCTTCTCTTCAGAATCTCCCAAAAGCACAGTGTCATCAGCAAAAGCAACTGTGACAACTCCCACTTTGTATTTGCTTCTTTATCTTTTAGCCCAACACCTCTTGCCAAGACCCTCGCATTCACTTCTCTTACAACCCCATCTATAAATATATTGAACAACCACGGTGACATCACACATCCTTGTCTAAGGCCCACTTTTACTGGGAAATAGTCCCCTTCCCTCCTACACACTCTAACCTGAGCCTCACTATCCTCATAAAAACTCTTCACTGCTTTCAGTAACCTTCCTCCTATTCCATACACCTGCAACATCTGCCACATTGCCCCCTATCTACCCTATCATACGCCTTTTCCAAATCCATAAATGCCACAAAAACATCTTTACCCTTATCCAAATACTGTTCACCTATATGTTTCACTGTAAACACTTGGTCTACACACCCCTACCTTTCCTAAAGCCCCCTTGTTCATCTGCTATCCTGCTTTCTGTTTTACTCTTAATTCTTTCAATAATAACTCTACCATACACTTTACCAGGTACACTCAACAGACTTATTCCCTATAATTTTTGCACTCTCTTTGTCCCCTTTGCCTTTATACAAAGGAACAATACACGCTCTCTGCCAATCCCTAGGTACCTTACCCTCTTCCATACATTTATTAAATAATAGCACAACCACTCCAAAATTATATCCCCACCTGCTTTTAACATTTCTATCTTTATCCCATCAATCCCAGCTGCCTTACCCCTTTCATTCTACCCACTGCCTCACGAACTTCCCTACACCCACAACTGGCTCTTCCACACTCCTACAAGATGTTATTCCTCCTTGCCCTACACACGAAATCACAGCTTCCCTGTCTTCATCAACATTTAACAAATCCTCAAAATATTCTCTCCATCTTCCCGATACCTCTAACTCTCCATTTAATAACTCTCCTCCTATTTTTAACTGTCAAATCCATTTGTTCTCTAGGCTTCCTCAACTTATTAATCTCATTCCAAAACTTTTTCTTATTTTCAACAAAATTTGCTGATAACATCTCACCCACTCTCTCATCTGCTCTCTTTTTACATTGCTTCACCACTCTTTTAACCTCTCTTTTCTCTCCATATACTCTTCCCTCCTTGCATCACTTCTACTTTGTAAAACCTCTCATATGCTAACTTTTCTCCCTTACTACTCTCTTTACATCATCATTCCACCAATCGCTCCTCTTCCCTCCCGCACCCACTCGCCTGTAACCACAAACTTCTGCTGAACACTCTAACACTACATTTTTAAATCTACCCCATACATTTTCGACCCCATTGCCTACACTCTCACTAGCCCATCTATCCTCCAATAGTTGTTTATATCTTACCCTAACTGCCTCCTCTTTTAGTTTATAAACCTTCACCTCTCTTTTACTTACTGATTCTATATTCCTTGTATCCATCTACCTTTTACTCCCACTGTAGCTATAACTAAAAAGTGATCTGATATATCTGTAGCCCTCTATAAACATGTACATCCTGAAGTCTACTCAACAGTCTTTTATCTATCAATACATAGTCCAACAAACTACTGTCATTACGCCCTACATCATATCTTGTATACTTATTTATCCTCTTTTTCTTAAAATATGTATTACCTATAACTAAACCCCTTTCTATACAAAGTTCAATCAAAGGGCTCCCATTATCATTTACACCTGGCACCCCAAACTTACCTACTACACCCTCTCTGCATGTTTCTCCCACTTTAGCATTTAGGTCCCCTACCACAATTACTCTCTCATTTGGTTCAAAAGTTTCTATACATTCGCTTAACATCTCCCAAAATCTCTCTCTCTCCTCTACACTCCTCTCTTCTCCAGGTGCATACACGCTTATTATGACCCACTTTTCGCATCCGACCCTTATTTTAATCCACATAATCCTTGAATTTACACATTTATATTCCCTCCCTTCCTTCCATAACTGATCCTTCAACATTATTGCCACCCCTTCCTTAGCTCTAACTCTCTCAGATACTCCTGACTTAATCCCATTTATTTCTCCCCACTGAAACTCGCCTACCCCCTTCAGCTTTGTTTCGCTTAGGGCCAGGACATCCAACTTCTTTTCATTCATAACATCGGCAATCATCTCTTTCTTATCATCCGCACTACATCCACGCACATTCAGACAACCCAATTTTATAAAGTTTTTCTTCTTCTCGTTTTTAGTAGATTTGTACAGGAGAAGGGGTTACTAGCCCATTGCTCCCGGCATCTTAGTCGCCTCATATGACACGCATGGCTTACGGAGGAAAGATTCTTTTCCACTTCCCCATGGACAATAGAGAAAATAAAAGGAACAAGAGCTATTAAGAAAAAGAAGAAAAACCTAGATGTGTGTATGTATATATATGCATGTGTATGCCAGTGTAGTGTGACCTAAAGTGTAAGTAGAAGTAGCTAGATATACCTGTTATCCAGCGTGTTTATGAGACAGAAAAAAGACACCAGCAATCCTACCATCATGTAAAACAGTTTCAGGTTTCTGTTTCACAGTCACCTGGCAGGACGGTAGTACCTCCCTGGGTGGTTGCTGTCTACCAACCTACATTTTTTGTCTCCACAAATACCTCAACGCACCACTCACATTTTTTCCTTCATCAATTCTATGGTTTACCTCATCCTTCATAAACCCATCCGCTGACAAGTCAACTCCCAAATATTTGAAAACATTCACCTCAAACTGTATATTACTCTCAAAATGCTCAATGTTATTTTCATTAATTTTTTGAAGGGAACGAATGGATTTGTCAGTTAAAAACAGAGTAGGGGAGTTAGTAGATGGGGAGCTGGAGGTATTGGGTAGATGGCAGGAATATTTTGAGGAACTTTTAAATGTTGATGAAAAAAGGGAGGCTGTAATTTCATGTACTGGCCAAGGAGGTACAACATCGTTTAGGAGTGAAGAAGAGCAGGATGTGAGTGTGGGGGAGGTGCGTGAGGCATTACGTAGAATGAAAGGGGGTAAAGCAGCTGGAACTGACGGGATCATGACAGAAATGTTAAAAGCAGGGGGATATAGTGCTGGAGTGGTTGGTATTTTTGTTTAATAAATGTATGAAAGAGGGGAAGGTACCTAGGGATTGGCAGAGAGCATGTATAGTTCCTTTATATAAAGGGAAGGGGGATAAAAGAGATTGTAAGAATTATAGGGGAATAAGTTTACTGAGTATACCAGGTAAAGTGTATGGCAGGGTTATTATTGAAAGAATTAGAGGTAAAACAGAGAGTAGGATTGCAGATGAGCAAGGAGGCTTTAGAGTGGGTAGGGGATGTGTAGATCAAGTGTTTACAGTGAAGCATATATGTGAACAGTATTTAGATAAAGGTAGAGAAGTTTTCATTGCATTTATGGATTTAGAAAAGGCATATGATAGAGTGGATAGGGGAGCAATGTGGCAAATGTTGCAAGTGTATGGAATAGGTAGTAAGTTACTAAAGGCTGTAAAGAGTTTTTATGAGGATAGTGAGGCTCAGGTTAGGGTGTGTAGGAGAGAGGGAGATTACTTCCCGGTAAAAGTAGGTCTTAGACAGGGATGTGTAATGTCACCATGGTTGTTTAATATATTTATAGATGGGGTTGTAAAAGAAGTAAATGCTAGGGTGTTGGGGAGAGGGGTGGGATTAAATTATGGGGAATTAAATGCAAAATGGGAGTTGACACAGTTACTTTTTGCTGATGATACTGTGCTTATGGGAGATTCTAAAGAAAAGTTGCAAAGGTTAGTGGACGAGTTTGGGAGAGTGTGTAAAGGTAGAAAGTTGAAAGTGAACATAAAGAAAAATTGGATATCACATTGGAGAGAGGGATTATGGAAGAAGTAAATGTTTTCAGATATTTGGGAGTTGACGTGTCAGCGGATGGTTTTATGAAGGATGAGGTTAACCATAGAATTGATGAAGGAAAAAAGGTGAGTGGTGCGTTGAGGTATCTGTGGAGACAAAAAACGTTATCCATGGAGGCAAAGAAGGGAATGTACGAAAGTATAGTGGTACCAACACTCTTATATGGGTGTGAAGCATGGGTTGCAAATGCTGCAGCGAGGAGGAGGCTGGAGGCAGTGGAGATGTCCTGTTTAAGGGTAATGTGTGGTGTAAATATTATGCAGAAAATTCGGAATGTGGAAATTAGGAGAAGGTGTGGAGTTACTAAAAGTGTTGGTCAGAGGGCTGAAGAGGGGTTGTTAAGGTGGTTTGGTCATTTAGAGAGAATTGATCAAAGTAGAATGACTTGGAGAGCGTATAAATCTGTAGGGGAAGGAAGGCGGGGTAGGGGTCGTCCTAGAAAAGGTTGGAGGGAGGGGGTAAAGGAGGTTTTGGGGGCGAGGGGCTTGGACTTCCAGCAAGCATGTGTGAGCGTGTTACATAGGAGTGAATGGAGACGAATGGTTTTTGGGACATGACGATCTGTTGGAGTGTGAGCAGGGTAACATTTTGTGAAGGGATTCAGGGAAACCAGTTAATTGATTTAGTTGGACTTGAGTCCTGGAAATGGGAAGTACAATGCCTGCACTTTAAAGGAGGGGTCTGGGATGGTGACAGCTGGGAGGGACTATTCTCAGCTGTCGTATCTGAGCACCTCTGCAAAGACAGTGATTATGTATGAGTGTGGTGAAAGTGTTGAATGATGATGAAAGTATTTTCTTTTTGGGGATTTTCTTTCTTTTTGGGTCACCCTGCCTCGGTGGGAGACGGCCGACTTGTTGAAAAAAAAAAAAAAATTAATTTTTACTATTATGTTCCATCCTACTAAACACTTGTTACAATGTCTATCATCATTTTGTAATGAACAATGTATTATCATCATATCATAATTTGAACGATCTACCAATTCAAACTCACTCAATTACTCCAATATTATGTTCATAGTCTATAAGCCATTAGATTAAGCTGCCCCTAGTGCCAAGGCATGCCAGAGGCTCTCCTTGCACCTCAATTTATGATTGTAATGTAAACCCATGTACACTAGCAAAGAAATAAAATTGTATTTGTATTTGATACCCTCATCACCTTACTCTTATCTATGTTCACTTTCAACTTTCTACCTTTATATGCCCTCCCAAACTCATCCACTAACCTTTACAATTTTTCTTTAGAATCCCCCAAAAGCACAGTATCATCAGCAAAAAGTAATTGCATCAACTCCCATTTTGTATTTGATTCCCCATAATTTAATCTCACCCCTCTCCTTAATAATATTATTTAGGTTTAAGTTCAGTATTACAAAACAACAACAACCAGCAGCCATCATTATCATCATCCATTATTATAAACATCCACCATTAGCATCCACCATCAACTTACAATGGGTTTGTCGGAATGTAGCGCCATTGTAAGTCAAAGACCACCTGTACTCTATCATTATATCCCATCAACACTATCCTATTCTCTATCGCTATACCCCCATTATCCTCAGCCTCTTGCTATAACTTACGGTCATGTTTCGTAACAGCAAGATATCACCGATCGAGACACCTCCAGGAAGATCACGAATGCTGGTGTCATTGAAAAATACGTGTATGGGAAGATCATCCCGTATTGGCATGTCTACACAGCACGACGGGTCGAAGACGGCCACCATCAGGTGGAAAGTCCCAAATTTAGTTGGCTCCGGAGTTTTCAGAATTTCCTTCACAATGGCACATACAGTCACTTTTTTGCTAGAGTTGCAGTGGCAAACTACGGTGAAACGCTCAGGTGCTTTTCGCTTATTCCGGCTGCTCGGCCCAGCATGATTGGAAGCAGCAGTCTGCGTCTTCGATTTTAAGGGTGATGGTTGCAATGCATTTGGTGAAGCATTCTCAGGCTTCACAATGATCCAAATCTCAGCCTCAGATGCAATTTTGTTCCCTGCCCTCAAACTCAGCTCACACCAGCCATTTTGAATGGGACCCCGGAACTTCACCAATCTTGTCTTGGCAAATGCCATCCAAATGGTTCTGTCACTTTTGCCTTCTTGGATGTGGTTGTGAATTGTGTCGGCATGTTTGCCATATCCAAACACATCCAATTGAAGCCCATTTGATCCGTCCAGCAGCACTGAAATGAAACAAGAGCCAAATTAAGGCCTCATCAGAGCTTAGAATACACCAAAAAATTTAAAAAGTTCATGCTCTGTTGGAGTGTGAGCAAGGTAACATTTATGAAGGGATTCAGGGAAACTAGTTAGCTGGACTTGAGTCCTGGAGGTGGCAAGTACAGTGCCTGCACTCTGAACGAACAGTGGAGATATGTTTCAGTTTTTGAACTGTAGTATCGGCACACCTTTGGCAAGACAGTGATGGAGTGATGATGAAAAGGACACAAGTGCAACTAATGCGACATTTTATTGTGGCAACATTTCACTCTCAAAGCGAAATGTTGCCACAATAAACATTATTATAATTTTTCTTGTAGAGTTGGTGGCAAGAGAGCAATTCTTCTCACCTTCTCGTAGAGTCATCCGCTTCTTTAACTTGTCCTCCCACACTATTTTTGGATGAGCATCCTCCACAATTCCCTGTAACAAAGCATTTGTATATAAACCTTCTGCTTCAATTCAACAAGCCATACGTGTTGTCACAGCTATAAATTACTGGGAGGAAGAAAGGATGACAAAATCAAAGCGCTCTATTGCTATTTGTGAAGAGCTTCTTCTTTCAACACACAGGCCGTATCCCACTGAAGCAGGGTTTACCTGGAGAGGGTTTTGGGGGTCAACACCCCCACGGCCAGGTCTGAGACTGGTGGCCCAAAAATAAAAATAATAAAGTGGTACCCCGAGTTTCGTACTGCTCCCAATTCGAACAATTATGTAAGTGTATTATTGTAAGTGCTTTTGTAAGTGTATTTTTGGGGGTCTAAAAGGACTAATCTAATTTACATTATTCCTTATGAGAACAAATTCGTTCGGTAACGGCACTCGAACATCATTCTGGAACGAATTTTGTATGAAACTCAGGGTAGCACTGTATATACAGGATAAATATATGCAGGAGTAATATGTAGAACAACCACTGTGAAAGAATAGTGAAATTCAAAGTGTTTTCGTGACTTGTCACATTATCAAGGAACCATATAGTAGTTCCTTGATAAGTGATTCACAAACAACTGGCAACATCCTTTTGCTACACAATTTCTTTTGATGATTAAGATACGTGTGCAATGGTTAGGTATCTTTATGGTTGCAATGTTTCACTTGCATAGTATGTTTCTTCAGTCTAATACAGAGGTAGCTAAAACAATTTCATTTCTACCCACCATAACTATCATTCTGACCAACCCACTCCCCTTCTATCATTCTGACCAACCCACTCCCCTTCTATCATTCTGACCAACCCACTCCCCTTCTATCATTCTGACCAACCCACTCCCCTTCTATCATTCTGACCAACCCACTCCCCTTCTATCATTCTGACCAACCCACTCCCCTTCTATCATTCTGACCAACCCACTCCCCTTCTATCATTCTGACAAACCCACTCCCCTTCTATCATTCTGACCAACCCACTCCCCTTCTATCATTCTGACTAACCCACTCCCCTTCTATCATTCTGACCAACCCACTCCCCTTCTATCATTCTGACCAACCCATTCCCCTTCTCATTCTGACCAACCCATTCCCCTTCTATCATTCTGACCAACCCACTCCCCTTCTATCATTCTGACCAACCCACTCCATTTCTATCATTCTGACCAACCCACTCCCCTTCTATCATTCTGACCAATCCACTCCCCTTCTATCATTCTGACCAACCCACTCCCCTTTTATCATTCTGACCAACCCACTCCCTTCTATCATTCTGACCAACCCATTCCCCTTCTATCATTCTGACCAACCCACTCCCCTTCTATCATTCCATTAAATTGAGAATTTAGCGTACTCACAACGATGTACGTGTCTGGTGGCTGCATTCCTCCTTGCAATTCGTCGACGATTGTGTGTTTGTAGGAGGCCGGGACAATCTTGGCGATTTCCTCCAGACACGGATTATCCGACACTAAGAATTTAATGCAGTTCATGATTGTGCCTTGTTGCACTCCACCATCTGAAAACTGTGAATATCACGTGTTATTGTGATAACATTTATATCTCACTACTGCTTACTGTCTTAAACATAACTAGGAAATTCTTTGTGAAATTTTGGAATCTCGACAGAAAGTGTTGTCATGCTGACACTTTAGAGAGTGTTTTGTATAAGTTAGTAAGTTAATTTAGGTACAAGTGCACCTAAGTACAATTATCATACATACAGTATGTGTAAATTACCCACAGGGATAACCCAAAAGTGTCACACAAATTGACTTATTTCTATTGCCGAGTGCTCAAACCATACGAAAAACACAACAAAGTCAATGTTACTTATTTCCACTGGGGTCATTAACATGAGGGATCTCATTCAAATTTTTATTTAATTATTGTAAACAAGTTTAAATTTTCAGAACGTAATAACGAGCACGTAATAACGAGACAACATATACAGTACTAAAATTTCTGCCGATACTCATACTCAATTTTAGGCCAATACCGATTTATCATCAAAATTAGCCGATGCCCCCAATAACGTTACTTTGGCTCACATCTAGTACAAGGTGAATAATAATAATACAACAGAACTAAGCTCTAAACACACAAGGGTCATATAGTGCTGCAGTACACGATGAAGAGAAATTAATGTAAGGGTAACCCATAAAAGAATAAAGAGTCATAATACCAAGACTGGAAAATACATAAGCTGGAATACATAGGCTGGAATATTGCTGCACACTAACTGCACCTTTCAAGGCAAGTGAAATTGCTGAACTTGAAAATGTGCAGAAAACCTTCACGGCACGCATAACTGCGATAAACCACCTCAATTACTGGGAACGCTTGAAGTTCCTAAACCTGTACTCTCTAGAATGCAGGCGGGAGAGATACATTATTATATACATGTGGAAAATTCTCGAGGGATTAGTACCAAACTTGCACACGAGAATCACTCCCTACGAAAGCAAAAGACTCGGCAGGCGATGTAACATCCCCCCAATGAAGAGCAGGGGTGCCACTAGCACGTTGAGGGACAACACAATAAGTGTGAGGGGCCCAAGACTGTTCAACTGCCTCCCAGCATACATCAGGGGGATTACCAACAAACCCCTGGCTGTCTTCAAGCAGGCACTGGACAGGCACCTAAAGTCGGTGCCTGACCAGCCAGGCTGTGGTTCGTACGTTGGACTGCGTGCGGCCAGCAGTAACAGCCTGGTTGATCAGGCTCTGGTCCAACATGAGGCCTGGTCACAGACCGTGCCGCAGGGGCGTTGACCCCTGGAATTCTCTCCAGGTAAACTCCAGGTAATAAGACAAAGAAACTTTATAACGATGTTTTGGTCTGACTTAGACCATTAACGAGTCACCCAGTAAAATCAATGATTTATTTCCATTGGGGTTCTTGAATTACCATTGGGGTCTTTGAATTACCATTGGGGGGGTCCTTGAATTATCATTGGGGGGGGTCCTTGAATTATCATTGGGGGGGGTCCTTGAATTATCATTGAGGGGTCCTTGAATTACCATTAGGGTCCTTGAATTACCATTGGGGTCCTTGAATTACCATTGGGGATCCATGAATTACCATTGGGGGTCCATGAATTACCATTGGGGGTCCATGAATTACCATTGGGGGTCCATGAATTACCATTGGAGTCCTTGAATTACCATTGAGTCCTTGAATTATCGTTGGGGTCCTTGAATTACCATTGGGGTCCTTGAATTACCATTGGGGTCCTTGAATTACCATTGGAGTCCTTGAATTATCATTGGGGTCCTTGAATTACCATTGAAATCCTTGAATTATCATTGGAGTTCTTGAATTATCATTGGAGTCCTTGAATTATCATTGGAGTCCTTTAATCATCATTGGAGTCCTTGCATTATCATTGGAGTCCTTGAATTATCATTGGAGTCCTTGAATTATCATTGGAGTCCTTGCATTATCATTGGAGTCCTTGAATTATCATTGGAGTCCTTGAATTATCATTGGAGTCCTTGAATTATCATTGGAGTCCTTGAATTATCATTGGAGTCCTTGAATTAGCATTGGAGTCCTTGAATTAGCATTGGAGTCCTTGAATTAGCATTGGAGTCCTTGAATTAGCATTGGGGTCCTTGAATTATCATTGGGGTCCTTGAATTATCATTGGGGTCCTTGAATTACCATTGGGGTCCTTGAATTACCATTGGAGTCCTTGAATTACCATTGGAGTCCTTGAATTATCATTGGGGTCCTTGAATTACCATTGGAGTCCTTGAATTATCATTGGAGTCCTTGAATTATCATTGGAGTCCTTGAATTATCATTGGAGTCCTTGAATTATCATTGGAGTCCTTGAATTATCATTGGAGTCCTTGAATTATCATTGGAGTCCTTGAATTATCATTGGAGTCCTTGAATTATCATTGGAGTCCTTGAATTATCATTGGAGTCCTTGAATTATCATTGGAGTCCTTGAATTATCATTGGAGTCCTTGAATTAAATGGTTTTCAAGGCACAAAAAAAGTATATTACGTAAATTTAATTTATGATAACGGAAATAACATTAATGAAAGTCTGTGCATCGTAATTAATATATATTTTAAAATATATCGGCGGGAAATAATGAAATTTTAATTGAAATGTTAATATTCCTGTGAGTGTAGTCTGGTGCCCATTTGGGTTTTGGGGTGATATGGGGTTGGTTGTGTATTAATGGCGGGTTGGGTGGTGAGGAGGGAGTGTATATTTACCCGTGAGTGGTGGAGGTGGTGAGGATCTTCCTCACGAGGGAGAAATATGGTGGAAAATAGAGGTTGTGTCCCTCACTTCTTTTCAAAGTCTTGACAATCATCAAACCAAAACAATCAAGTGTGAATCTTTAGTTTTAAAGTCAAAAATTAGGTAAATAAGTAATGTTATCTATGTATAAATACACATATGTACAATTAGCATGTATATTTTAACATGTGTGTAAATTACCCACCAGGATAATCCCCCCCAAAAAGTAAAATATGACTTATTTCCATAGGGGTTATTTTTATTTCCATGGGGTCCTAGAGGGTGGAAAACCCCTTTTTAAATGCAGAAAATGGGTAAAAATATACTTTTAATATTAGATATATTAGATATTGCAAGTATATGAAGTTTATACATATTAATGATATTTTCAAAGTAGGAAAAACTAAGAATTAGAAATCGTTTGCCCGAAATACAATGCTTTTTTGTGCCTGCAAATGTTTTATTACATTTAAATTACATTATTTGTACCGCATAAAGAAATAAAAAAACCTGTATGTATTATAAAGTGAAGACTCTCGCTTGGTGTTCAACTTATCCCATTAAGCCTAAATAAAACCTGTTTTTGTTGCTTGTGTTTGTTGGTTTCTGGCTTTGCCGGGGCTTAACCAAAAGAAAAATTCACCCGAACTAATTGGAAAAATATTATTCCCGTTTCCACTTTTAGAGAAAATATTTCTTCTTCATTTCCAGTTCAGATAATAGCAATATATTTTTTTCCCAGTGGTAATAAGTCACCTTGTCTGACTTTTTTTGGGTTATCCTAGGTAATCCACACATATGCTGCTATGTATGACAATTTATGTAACTGTATTTATGTTTACCTGTACCTGAACTTACGTATTTACTTACTAATTCCCGAAATCCCGGAAAAAAAGACTGGATAAAGAACGAGCTTTAACAACCCTTAACAACCCCAACAACAACAAGAAGCTTATATCGCCATTGTCACCTTATCTCGGTTGAGTATTAAACCTCATTTCCCTCATTTTCCAGACTGTGTCGGCGGCTGCTACTTCCAGAGAGCGATCCACGCGCCTCATATAATATAATCAGCTAATTTTAGGGAATATTAGGCATTTGTGAGGAAGATGAGGCGCAGGGTGGAGGGTAGACTCACTTCAGGCGGCCTAGGCTCGTTTATTAGTGATGGTGAGGAAAAACGAGTCTATGACCAGTTTGTGACAGCTAGCACCTCTAATAACCTCGTTTGACCCCTGTAACGTGCACGTTTTAATGACCTCGTTTGACTCCTGTAACGTGCACCTCTAATGACCTTGTTTGACCCTTGTAACGTGCACCTCTAATGACCTCGTTTGACCCCTGTAATGTGCACGTCTAATTACCTCGCATGACTTCTATAATGTGCACCTCATGACCTCGTTTGACCCCTATAACGTGCACCTCATGACCTTGTTCTATTCCTGTAACGTGCGCCTCTAATGACCCTGGTGTAGCAGATAGACTTTAAACCCCATTAACCAACCAACCAGTCTTAATGACCCTCATGCTGTCACTATTCACCTAGCAGTAAGTAGGTACTACCTGGGTGTTTGTGGACTGTTGTGGGTGGCATCCTGGGAGATATATATATATATATATATATATATATATATATATATATATATATATATATATATATATATATATAATCGATTATTGTACTGGAGGTTGTGTATACCACCAGTTTGTGGTTACTGGGGTCGATTCTCAGCTTCTGGCATTGCCACTCTTCAGTTTCACTTCTTCTTAGCCTCGTGGGATGTCAGTCGTACCTGTTCTTCAAACTATGTATGGAGTCTGCCTTCACCACTCCCTCACCAAGATCACTCCACCCTCTGACCACTCAGAGGGCCGAAGAAATACTTTTTAACATCCCTTAACAGCTGTGTCCCCCTAGTACCTGTTTCCCGCCTCTCAGTCTGTCCCTGTCAACCCTATCATTTCCTCCTGAGTATTTTGTATGTTGTTATCATGTCTCCCCTGGTTCTTCTGTTCTGCAATGTTATTAAGTCTAATTCTGTTATCCTCTTATCTTAACTCGTGTTCCTTAGCTCTGCAACAAGTCTTGTTGCATACTTCTGCATTTTCTTAACCTGCTTACTCAGTGTGGGTTCCCTGCTGGTGCTGCAGACTCCAAGATGGTCCTAACATATGTTGCATAAAGGTCCCTGAATGACTCTTTGTTAAGATTCCTGAAGGCTACTCTTAGATTTGGAAAGGAGCATTGGCTGCAGAGGTTGATGTGAGCCTCAGATGATATACTAGGCACTATGCTCACCTCTAGATCTTTCTCTTTGAGTGAAGTCTACGGCCCCATCCCCCCGCAGTCTATACCCGTTTCCGGTCTTCTTGCTCCTTCCCCAGTCTTCACGACCATTAACCATTGTCCAGATCCATTTAGAGCCTTGCTTTACACAATGCAATTTATATTTCTTTGCATCTGCCTCAGTCCTATCTAGAATGTCATTCACACGAACCAGAAACAATAATGCTTGTGTGTATGTATGTGGGTGTGGGTATGTGGGTGGAGGGTGGGTAATATCCTATTAATATTAGGTAAGTAATACTCCATTTTCATTCACGATTGTTTGCAGATGAACGAAGTGGAGAATATGTCCACCCAGCACCTTCTGTCTCTACAACCACACACTCGTGTCTCCACCAGTAACCTGTTGACCTCCACCGGTCATGTCACAAGCTCCACTGGTCATGTGACAAGCTCCACCGGTCATACAGCAAGCTCCACCGGCCATGTGACAGGCTCTAACAGTCATGTGACAGGCTCTAACAGTCATGTGATAGGCTCCACTGGTACACTGGAGGGAGTTGGACAGGAGGAAGGAAGAGTCTTGGAGCAGAGTGATGTGGACGCATTGTTGCTGTGTCCAGTGAGTGGCAACCATTCTGTTAGTCAGGGAGGCTCTCAAGGACACCACCTGTCAACTGAGGCAACACACCACCTGTCAAATGAGGCAACACACCACCTGTCAACTGAGGCAACACACCACCTACCCACTGCAGCAACACACATGCCCACCCAAACAACACACCACCTACCCACTGAAGCAGCACACCACCTACCCACTGAAGCAACACACCACCTGCCTACCGAGCCTACTCACCATCTGCCAACTGAAGCTACCCACCACCACCTTCCCCCGGATGCAACACTCACCTATGCCACCCTCGACGCCCGGGGCAACATTGTGTTGCAGCACTTTAAGAGCGAAACTCAAAGCCAGGCAACTCAGCAAGATATGGTGGTGGACCCCAAGGATGGGACTAGCTATGAGGTTGAGGGTATCCACGGGTCACACGGAACTACCACAGGGGCACCACGACTGGTGGTGGTCGGGGAGGGTGGACCGGATGCCATGACGTATATATATATCCAAGGGGAAGCAGAGGCAGAGGAAGGACACATGGAATCGAGGGATGCTCATACTATCACGCTAAATTCTGCGGATGGCTCGACACTGCAGACGCTACCTGCTGCGTATACACAGCATCTGGAACATACTTATGGTGATCTGGTGCTGGTGGGCAGTGATGGTGGCAGTGGCGGTGAGTTGGGTGATAGAGCAGCCATCAGTGCCACCATAGGGGAAGTGACAGCAGGTGGCAGTAGTGGTCAGCAAGATGAACGTGTGTTATTGCTCTCTGTGGCACCGCTTAAGTTAGAGGAGGATGTCGGACGGGCGACTTTATCCCTGCCAACCTGTTCCTCAGAGGTCACATCTACCATCGTGGGCGACATTGTGCCAGTTGGGAGAAATCGTCGTGAGGGCGGCCGCCGGGAGGAAAAATTCCCTGACGATGAGATGAGTACCATAGAAGCGAGATTGGCTACGAGAGACTCCTTGTTACCGCCCCGGCGCCATCGTCGCTGTGGAGATCCAGGTAAACTTACCTGTCCCATCTGCCACACCCAGTTCAAGTCAGGGCGGCAGTACCACGGCCACCTCCATGTCCACAGGGGCCAGGGCGTGTGGCACTGCGATATATGTGTTTACACCTGTGACTCTGCAGTGGAATTGAGGCTACACAAGGCGGAGTTACACCAAGATGCTCGACCCTTCAAATGCCCCACTTGTCATCTCAGTTTTCCTAAGAATTTGATGCTGGAGGATCACATTCGCTCGGTACATAACAAGGAGCGCCCTTACACCTGCTCCTTTTGCACTAAGGGATTTTATCGCCCTCATGACCTCAAGATGCACCTGAACCTTCACCTGGGGATCAAAAGTAATGTTTGCCACGTATGTGGCCGCCAGTTCAGTCACCCGTCCAATCTAATTCGCCACCATCGTTTACATACAGGTATTAAGCCATATGTATGCACCGCTTGTGGAAAAAGATTCACACAGATCACTCTGTTGCATAAGCATACGACATGTCACCAGCCTGGAGCCGGAGTGTGTCCACTCTGTCCCTCGACCTTCCGAAGTGCAGCCAGCCTCAGGAAGCACTCGAAGTTAGAACACAAGAAGCCCATGACGCTGCAGGAAGCTGCCCGCATTATCCGTGGACAACGGAGCACAACCGGTAGAAGCTACTACTGCAGTGTCTGCGGTGCTCAATTTCCTGTGAAGTCAGAATTGAAGACCCACGAGCAACAGGAGCACAGCAATAGCACAAAGCACCCGTGTGCATCCTGCAACAAGGTTTATTCTGTGGCTGAGGTCAAGACCCACACCTGTCTCACCGCTGAGGAAGAGGAACAGAGGAATCGTCTATGTAGTCCTCAACATTCTACATCTCCTGAAACTAGAATAACAGCCATGACTTCTACCTCAACACTGCGATCACCTTGTAACACCGCCAAGGGTCTGGATGATGCTGAGGAGGAGGAAGAATACCTGGTCATGTACATTACTCCTGAAGGAGAAAGCGTCTCATACGTTATGAAAAAAGGCAGCAAGATATCTGAAGTGTTGCAGGTTGATGCAACACAGCCTGACCAACTTAACAATGATGGTTTCCCCAGACCAACTTTACCAGAGGAGACAATTATGATCAATGTGCAGGACCGACCTCCTCTGGCCCAACAAAATGACAACCAGGCCACTGAAGAGGCTCCCCAGGTGGACGAGGTCGTTCTCACACCCCAGGACAAAGTCACCACCACCACAGATTTACCCAACCTCAATGATGACAACCCAGATTCCCCATTACCATTACACAGCATCAAATTGGAACCCCAAACCTCTGAGGACATCCCCAAAGATACTTCCAAAATCCTCAACAAATCCCTTCTGCCGGTGTCCACTTTGAGTGTCTCTCAACCACCCAAAACTGAAAAACTGGCTAACCTGAGAGCCCTTTCCATCAAAAGAAAAGTCGAGGAACTCGAAATTAAGAAGGAAAACTCTGAATCGGCGACAGATAGCAAACCCAGCGAGGCCCCTCAACTAGTCTGCAACGACTGTGGCAAAGCCTTCCACAAGCAATGGAACTTCCAACAGCACATTGCAACCCACGATGCCTCATTACACAGGTACAAGTGTGGCATGTGCAGCCTGACCTTTGCCTACCGTTCCACGCTGAACAAGCACATGGACAAGCATCGTCCTGTCACAGAGATTCACCAGTGTAAAGAGTGTGATAAGGTGCGTTGTTGCATGTTCTTAGTCACTATCTGAAGTATTTATGACTGAAAAATGTATGATGATACTGACATGTGGAAAAATACACTTATGTACAGTTCACTTTATGATTAAGACACGTATGGAACAGTTGGGTATCTTTATTGTTGAAATGTTTAGCCTACACAGTAGCATACTATTAATCTAATGGTTATAATCATAATTTTTTAAAAGGGTGGAGTGGTAAGCCAGTGGAAGGCCTCGGTCAGATGACCAAAAGCTCCAGTTGTGGGTCATTATGTGACTAATACCAGGAAACTCTTGTCCTGTTTCCTGACGAACCTTATCTAATCCAACACTTGTCTCGTTTCCTGACAAACCTAACCTAACCCGGGCACTCGCCCCTATGCATTTAGTGCTTTCCTCAAGAATATATAATGATCTTTCAGACGTACAAGTGTCAGGCATCGCTGAAACAGCACCACAAGAGAGACCACATCAGACAAAGACCCTATGTATGTAATCTCTGTGGCAAAGATTTCTTCAGTAAAAGTGACTTTAAATACCACATGAGGTCAGTCCCACCTGTGTAGTCTTTCAGTCTTGTTTATAACCCATTTGGGTTTAGCGCTTAACATGAATTGAAAAAAAAACAAATCAGTCTTGTTCTATGTTTTACCTACAAATGTTTTTTCATGTTATATGATCCATAGATTTAATATACGTACAGTGGACCCTTGGTTTTCATCGATAATTCTTTCCAAAATGTTGTTCGAGTGCCGTTACCGAACGAATTTGTTCCCATAAGGATGAATGTAAATTAGATTAGTCGTTTCAGACCCCCAAAAATATACTTACAAAAGCGCTTACAAAAATATACTTATATAATTGTTCAAGTTGGGAGCTGTACGAAAACCGAGGGTCCACTGTACCTTTGATGGAAAATTAATGTATTTTTTAAAAAATAGAGATAATAAATTTTCTATCTGGTTAGTAAGTAATAAAAATCTTTATTTTCCAGTAAGATATATTGGCAGTCTTACACAAGTCACTAGTTATTATATTTCATATGATATACACACTGAGGTGTGTGTATATTTCAGTGTATATACACTGACAGGTGTATATCTCAGCATATATACACACTTTTAGGTATTAAAGTATTCTTGACGTGGTGTACAGGTGACATGCAGGAAGATAGACTTTAAACCCCATTAACCAACCAACCAGTCTTAATGACCCTGGTGTAGTAGATAGACTTTAAACCCCATTAACCAACCAACCAGTCTTAATGACCCTGGTGTAACATATTTTAAACCCCCTTAATCAAGCGTAGTGTCTGGGAAAATGGGCAGCATTTAGAAGATCAGTTAGAACAAAATATTTATATTCCAGGGTTCATAAGAAGGAACAGCCATACATGTGTTTTGCTTGTGGTCGTGAGTTCTCCCACGTCTCCCATCTTCATCGACACGAGAGAGTTCACACTGGAGAAAGACCTCACAAATGTCCGGTGAGTAATATTTAAACATAGCTCAAGTCATTATTTTGAAGAATAAGACATTTGTGCAACATTTGGGAATACAGTGGTCCCCAGCCTAACGAGCAAACTTCATTCCAGAAGCCTGCTCAAGTGCCATTACCGAACGAATTTACTTCCTTAAGAAATAATGTCATGTAGGTTAGTCTATTTCAGACCCCCAAAAATACACTTCCACAAGCACTTAAAATATTATACTTACATAATTGTACGATTTCCGGGGTGCTCGTTAGGCGGGGGTCCACTGTAGTTATTGTGGAAATGTTTCGCTAGCCAGTGGCTTGTTCTGTCCAATGTGAAGAACAGTGGAAGATGAGGAGTGAGATAATCAGTCCCTCAGCCTGAAGATGCGACTCTCTCTGATTCAAGGAATCAAATCTATGTGACCATTGGGTATTACTGTACAGCCTCTCCTCACTTAACAATGGAGTTCCGTTCCTAAGACCACGTCGATAAACGAATTCGTCGCTAAGTGAGGAGCATACTATAATATTGTTTTAATGTCACCTTTGCACCATTTATAACATTTCTGGTATATTTTTAAATGTTTATACAGTAGTATACTGTACGTATATTGTAATAAACAGAATAGAGGAAATCAGCTCTTAATGTACATTATTTAGGTATGCATACTGGTCAGAGAGCCCGTCGTAAGTCCGAGTCATCGATAAAAAGAGTACATTGCTAAGTGAGGAGAGGCTGTATTTAGTCCTAAGACTAACACAAGTTTGCCCAAAATGCTGTGAATTATATGGGCTTTTCAATTCTTTATACTCTACTGTATTTCTGTATGTTTACAAAAATAAATTTCTGATTATCATTTTTTTCAGCTGTGTCCTAAGAAGTTTATCCAGTTGGTCACACTTAAAATCCATCTTAAAAAACATGAGAAAAAGGCCCCTGAGGAATCAGACGTCATTGGTAACAATGGTAACTTCTCCGAGAACAATGTTGGTATTAACTTAGCTGTGGGAGGAGACATGGTAAGCGACAGTAGTACCATTGTTGGCCTGAGTCACAGTATGTGCAGCGAGGACGGGGCACAGTTAAGTGCTGGCACAAACGTAGCATCACTGGGCATCCACACAGATCCAAACTCTCTGGCTGTCGCCACAAATCCAGATTCGCTGGTTGGCGAGGGTGACTCCGCCGCAGTGAATAGATCGGTGGTGGGTGATCCAGCATCCACACTCATCAGTCCAGAACTGACAGAAGGACGGTTGCCACCAGGTACTATAATACTAGCTCAGGGAGATTTAAATGGCACTCATGATGGAGGGCAGTTTGTTACAGGTATGGATGGAGAATGTATCGCCATCTTTGTCCAGGAGACCTTGGAATGAAACTGGTTTAAAAGTCTATATATTTAACATTCCTATCACAGTATTGTATGTACACTTCTATCATTCACATTCTAAAACACAATGTATATAATTTCCTGGTAGTATATCAGTATAAATTATGAAATAATGTATATACTTCTGAATAAAGGAGAATTTACTATTTATTTTTATTCTCCCCAGTTAACTTATTTGATATCCATGAGTTTTTGGTTTTTAGCTCACCAGCTTTCACCGAAGTAGAGGCAATCTTTCAAACCATACCACAGGCAGGGATTGAACTCGTGGCGAGCGAGTCTCAAAACTCAAGGTCAGCACGTAAGCCACTGAGCCAGCTGGATGATGATTTCGACTTTTGAAACACTTGCGTATTATTGTTGTAGCATTTCACCAACCAGTTCCCTCCTCAGTCCAATACAGAGAAGCCACTGGCTGCTTTAACATTTCCAGAAGACACCCAAACATTGCACGAGTGTCTAATTTGTCATCCTGTCAGTTCTCTGAACCATTTATCTACATTTCCTCTTGGCTCCACCACTTGCTTTAGAATTATCATGTGGAAGCACTAAACCCATTGGGATTATAGTGCCTATGGAGGGGGGGGATGGAAGGAATTCACTTAATTTAGGGAAGTGGAGCACAGATCAAATTCCCTAGATCAAGAGCCCTTTGCCAGGATCAAGGAACTTATCTTCAAGGGTCTTGATTTAGAAGCCATTGTTAATTGCACTTAATATGTTAGTCATGCAAAATGCTCTAAATCCAGGGAAGTTGGAGACAATGGCTAGTGTATGCATGTGAGCACAAACTGACACTGGTGGCCTATAGTTCAGGGAACAGTGATAAGACTGGCCCTGGACATGGCCAGTCTGTATGATAATTTTCAGGCTTGGTTTGATATTTCAGAAAACAGCCAGACACTCGCTACGGACAAGATGCAGAATTACGGACTTTTGTCTGATACTTCCGTTTGCCACTGTTATAACCATAACCAAGTGCTAAACCCATATGGGTCAATACAGCTCTGCAGGATAGGGTGCACTAAAAGTTCTAATATCCCTGCCAATGTTTGCCAGAAAATTGTCGTAATCTGTTAATGAGAAATTTTAGTATACAGTGGTACCCCGAGTTTCGAAAAGCTCCCAACTCGAACAATTATGTAAGTGTATTATTGTAAGTGCTTTTGTAAGTGTATTTTTTGGGGGGTCTGAAATGGACTAATCTAATTTACATTATTCCTTATGGGAACAAATTTGTTCGGTAACAGAACTCTAAATTATTATTATTATTTTTTTTTTTCAACAAGTCGGCCGTCTCCCACCGAGGCAGGGTGACCCAAAAAGAAAATACTTTCATCATCATTCAACACTTTCACCACACTCATACATAATCACTGTCTTTGCAGAGGAGCTCGGATACGACAGCTGAGAATAGTCCCTCCCAGCTGTCACTATCCCAGACCCCTCCTTTAAAGTGCAGGCATTGTACTTTCCATTTCCAGGACTCAAGTCCAACTAAATCAATTAACTGGTTTCCCTGAATCCCTTCACAAAATGTTACCCTGCTCACACTCCAACAGATCGTCATGTCCCAAAAACCATTCGTCTCCATTCACTCCTATCTAACACGCTCACACATGCTTGCTGGAAGTCCAAGCCCCTCGCCCACAAAACCTCCTTTACCCCTTCCCTCCAACCTTTTCTAGGACGACCCCTACCCCGCCTTCCTTCCCCTACAGATTTATACGCTCTCCAAGTCATTCTACTTTGATCCATTCTCTCTAAATGACCAAACCACCTCAACAACCCCTCTTCAGCCCTCTGACAAATACTTTTAGTAACTCCACACCTTCTCCTAATTTCCACATTCCGAATTTTCTGCATAATATTTACACCACACATTGCCCTTAGACAGGACATCTCCACTGCCTCCAGCCTCCTCCTCGCTGCAGCATTTGCAACCCATGCTTCACACCCATATAAGAGTGTTGGTACCACTATACTTTCGTACATTCCCTTCTTTGCCTCCATGGATAACATTTTTTGTCTCCACAGATACCTCAACGCACCACTCACCTTTTTTCCTTCATCAATTCTATGGTTAACCTCATCCTTCACAAACCCATCCGCTGACACGTCAACTCCCAAATATCTGAAAACATTTACTTCTTCCATAATTCCTCTCTCCAATGTGATATCCAATTTTTCTTTATTTAAATCGTTTGATACCCTCATCACCTTACTCTTATCTATGTTCACTTTTAACTTTCTACCTTTACACACTCTCCCAAACTCGTCCACTAACCTTTGTAATTTTTCTTTAGAATCTCCCATAAACACAGTAACATCAACGAAAAGTAACTGTGTCAACTCCCATTTTGCATTTAATTCTTCATAATTTAGTCCCACCCCTCTCCCCAACACCCTAGCATTTACTTCTTTTACAACCCCATCTATAAATATGTTAAACAACCATGGTGACATTACACATCCCTGTCTAAGACCTACTTTTACCGGGAAGTAATCTCCCTCTCTCCTACACACCCTAACCTGAGCGTCACTATCCTCATAAAAACTCTTTACAGCCTTCAGTAACTTACTACCTATTCCATACACTTGCAACATTTGCCACATTGCTCCCCTATCCACTCTATCATATGCCTTTTCTAAATCCATAAATGCAATAAAAACTTCTCTACCTTTATCTAAATACTGTTCACATATATGCTTCACTGTAAACACTTGATCTACACATCCCCTACCCACTCTAAAGCCTCCTTGCTCCTCTGCAATCCTACTCTCTGTCTTACCTCTAATTCTTTCAATAATAACCCTGCCATACACTTTACCTGGTATACTCAGTAAACTTATTTCCCTATAATTTTACACTCTCTTTTATCCCCCCTTCCCTTTTATATAAAAAACTATACATGCTCTCTGAATCCCCAGTACCTTCCCCCCTTTCATACATTTTTTAAACAAAAATACCAACCACTCCAGCACTATATCCCCCCCCGCTTTTAACATTTCTGTCTGATCCGTCAAATTTCCCGCTGCTTTACCCCTTTCATTCTTAAAAGCCTCCCCCCTCCCCCCCACTCCCTCCCGCTCTTCTTCACTCCCAAACGATGTTGTACCTCCCCGGCCCGTACATGAAAAACCCCCTCCCTTTTTCATCAACATTTAAAAAATTCCCCAAAATATTCCCCCATCTCCCCAAAACCTCCCGCTCCCCCTCTACTAACCCCCCACTCTGTTTTTTAATGACAAATCCATTCGTTCCCCAGGCTTTCTTACCTTGTTTATCTCCCCCAAAATTTTTCTTGTTTTCAGTAAAATT
>WNWK01030784.1:0-23234 GCA_009830355.1 Cherax destructor
AAGTGCTCTCAGCCTTTCTTTGTATTGACGACAAAGTCTCGTTACAACAGGTCCAAGTAGGGGACCTCAAAGCCTAGATACCTGTATCTGTTTACATATTCTAGAAGAGACCCATCATGCAACTGGATCTGGCGAACTGTGCCTCTCTGTCGAGGAGGACGCCTATTGAGTATCTTTGTTTTATCAGTGAGATTATCAACCCCAGGTCTTGACACGAGGCTAGTACATGGTTAAGGATGTTTTGGGTGTTGGAGAATCCGGTGGTGTGAATCATTATATCATCAGCCCAATGCACAGCATATTAGGGGCTTTTGGCATGTACATCTCATTAAGAAATATATCTTGTCTACCATGTATCATTATACCATGTCTCAATAAAGTATTATTATTATTATTATTATTATTATTATTATTATTATTATTATAATGATGGGGCTGGCTAGGCATAGCATTAAGTAAGGCATTAATTAGAATATTGAATAGAGTGGGACTGAGCACACCACCCTGTGGGTTCCTAATTCAAAGTCTTTAGTTATACTTCTATGCCCCTGGAACAACACAGAAGACTTTCTGTTGGACAGGTAGCCTTTAACCCAGCGGAGAAACCATCCTCCAACATCCATTCTGGCAAGTTCACTAATGATTACATGTCGGTTGGCAACATCAAAAGCAGATTTAAGGTCAAGGAAGGTAGTGTATGAGCTGTCAGTGTGCAGAGTGAGAAGGTGGCTATGCAATGATGCACCTCCTTCCATGCATGAAACCATGCAACCGGGAAACAAAAACTGCTTAATTCTGTGCACAAGACTTTAAACAAGCAATAAATGACATGCCCATGAACTCTGCCCCAGGCCCAGACCCGTGGAACTCCGTGTTGACCAAGAACTGCAAGAAACCTCTCTCACGTGTCTTATATATTCTATGGAGAGGGAGCATAGACACAGGGGTCATCCACACTCACAAAAAACAACACACATAGCCCCACTCCAAAAAGGTGACAGTAAAGCAATTGCAAAGAATTACAGACCGATGTCACTAATGTCCCACATCATAACGATCTTTGAAAGGGTTCTAGAAGCAAGATCACCAACCACTTAGATACCCATCAATTGCACAACCCAGGGCAACACGGGTGTAGAGCAGGTCGCTCCTGCCTCTCACAACTACTGGACCACTATGACAAGGTCCTGAATGCTCTGGAGGACAGACAAAATGCAGATGTAGTTTACACAGACTTTGTGAAGCCTGTCTTCAAGACCCTGGTTGTCTTCAAGACCCTGGTTGTCTTCAAGACCCTGGTTGTCTTCAAGACTACTGGTTGTCTTCAAGACTCCTGGTTGTCTTCAAGACTCCTGGTTGTCTTCAAGACCCCTGGTTGTCTTCAAGACCCCTGGTTTCTTCAAGACCCTGGTTGTCTTCAAGACTCCTGGTTGTCTTCAAGACCCCTGGTTGTCTTCAAGACCCCTGGTTGTCTTCAAGACCCCTGGTTGTCTTCAAGACCCCTGGTTGTCTTCAAGACCCTGGTTGTCTTCAAGACCCTGGTTGTCTTCAAGACCCCTGGTTGTCTTCAAGACCCTGGTTGTCTTCAAGACTCCTGGTTGTCTTCAAGACCCTGGTTGTCTTCAAGACCCTGGTTGTCTTCAAGACCCTGGTTATCTTCAAGACTCCTGGTTGTCTTCAATACCCTGGTTGTCTTCAAGACCCCTGGTTGTCTTCAAGACCCTGGTTGTCTTCAAGACCCTGGTTGTCTTCAAGACTCCTGGTTGTCTTCAAGACCCTGGTTGTCTTCAAGACTCCTGGTTGTCTTCAAGACCCCTGGTTGTCTTCAAGACCCCTGGTTGTCTTCAAGACCCTGGTTGTCTTCAAGACTCCTGGTTGTCTTCAAGACCCTGGTTGTCTTCAAGACCCCTGGTGGTCTTCAAGACCCCTGGTTGTCTTCAAGACCCCTGGTTGTCTTCAAGACTCCTGGTTGTCTTCAAGATTCCTGTTTGTCTTCAAGACCCCTGGTTGTCTTCAAGACTCCTGGTTGTCTTCAAGACCCCTGGTTGTCTTCAAGACCCCTGGTTGTCTTCAAGACCCCTGGTTGTCTTCAAGACCCCTGGTTGTCTTCAAGACCCCTAGCTAGACACACAAAGTCAGCACCTGACCAGCCAGACTGTGGTTCGTACGTTGGTTTACGTGCTGCCAGCAGTAACAGCCTGGTTGATCAGATCCTGATCCACCACCAGGCCTGGTTCTGGGCCGGGCCGCGGGGGCGTTGACCCCCGAAGCACCCTACAGGTATACTCCCTCCAGGTATCCTGTGGGTGCTCACATTACAAGTTAGATATCCCCTATGTGTACAGTTTACCACACAGGTATCCATATGAGTGTATACATTACTACGGAGGTATCCCTCTGAGTGTACCCGTTACTACACAGGTATCCCTATGAGTGTACACATTACGACACAGGTATCTCCATTACTAAACAGATATCCCTCTGAGTGTACACATTACGACACAGGTATCCATATGAGTGTACACATAACGACATAGGTATCCCTATGAGTGTACACATTACGACACAGATATCCCTATGAGTGTACACATTACGACACAGGTATCCCTCTGAATGTACACATCACAACACAGTTATCCCTATGAGTGTACACATTACTACACAGGTATCCCTCTGGGTTTACAGATATTCTTTCTAGGTGCACAGGTATCCCCTCTGGGTACATAGGTATCCCCTTTGGGTACACAGGTACCCTGGGTGAACAGGTATCCCATCTGGGTTCGTAGGTACCCTGGGTACAGAGGTATTAATTCTGGGTACACAGGTATCCCTCTGTGTACACAGATACTCTGGTTACACAGGTATCCCTCGATGTACACAGGTAATCTGGGTACACGGGTACCTTGGGTATAAATGTATTCCTTCTGGGTACACAGGTACCTTGGGTGTACAGGTATCCCATCTGGGAACACAGGTACCTTGGGTATAAAGGTATCCCCTCCGGGTACATTGGTACCCTGGGTATAAAGGTATCCCTGTGGGTCAGAGGTAGCCCTGTGGGTACAGAGGTAGCCTGTGGGTATAGAGGTATACCCTGTTTGTATAGAGGTATACCCTGTGGGTACAGAGGTATCCTTAATAGGGTATATACAACACTTACCGTTCTCATAGTCGGTACTCTGCTAGTTCATGTGTACCGTTGATTGTACCGTTGTAGGGCTCTAGATCCGCGGTGCTGGAGTGAGAGCTACCTGTATGTATCCCACCTGGAATATAACTGCAGGGAGGAGGATGGTTCAACTGCCTTTATATATCCACTCCCTCGGCGGCCATCTTGTATTACCTCCCCCCCCACCCACTCCACAAAATCCTCCTCCATCCCTCCCTCCAGGTGGTGGATACCTACCTACCCGGAGGCTTCAACAATCCGGCTGTCTCCTGGGTTACCTACCCGGAGGCTTCAACAATCCGGCTGTCTCCTGGGTGTATAATATAATAATAATAATAATAATAATAATAATATGTGTATTAATTACCATTTTGTCCTATGCACATGTCGATTGAAAACTGGGCCTGTTGTATGTGCGTGTGTGTGTGTATGTGTATGAATATGTGTGTGCATGTGTAATTTGTTCATGATTGTAACTATATATGATGTGATTATGATTCATTACCTTTGGAACTTGTCATGATTGTAGCCAGCTCTACCTGGAGCTCATTACCTTTGTAACTTGTCATGATTATGACCAGCTCTAGTTCATTACCTTTGTAACTTGTCATGATTGTAACCAGCTCTACCTGGAGCTCATTACCTTTGTAACTTGTCATGATTGTAACCAGCTCTAGTTCATTACCTTTGTAACTTGTCATGATTGTGACCAGCTCTAGTTCATTACCTTTGTAACTTGTCATGATTGTGACCAGCTCTAGTTCATTACCTTTGTAACTTGTCATGATTGTGACCAGCTCTAGTTCATTACCTTTGTAACTTGTCATGATTGTGACCAGCTCTAGTTCATTACCTTTGTAACTTGTCATGATTGTGACCAGCTCTAGTTCATTACCTTTGTAACTTGTCATGATTGTGACCAGCTCTAGTTCATTACCTTTGTAACTTGTCATGATTGTAACCAGCTCTAGTTCAAGTCCTAAATGATATAAACTGGGAAGATTGCCTAAGCATCACGGATCCTAACCTATGTCCAGAACAAATTAACTCTGTGTTACTTGAGGTTTGCTCAAGGCAAATTCCCTTATAGAAAAGGAGGAGAAGATGCAAACTAGAAAGAGAGAGGCGCTCCCTATACAGGCGAAGGCAAAGAATAACGGAGCGGCTACAGGAGGCCAATATCTCTGAAATACGTAGGGAGACACTAGTCAGAGAAATAGCAAACATCGAATTAAAACTAAATTAATCTTACAGGAATCAAGAGACACGGGAAGAACTAAAAGCCATAAATGAAATTGAAAGAAACCCTAAGTATTTCTTTTCCTATGCAAAATCAAAGTCGAGAACAACAACCAGTATTGGGCCCCTACTTAAACGGGATGGGTCCTACACAGATGACAGCAAGGAAATGAGTGAGTTACTTAAGTCCCAGTATGACTCAGTCTTTAGCGAGCCACTAACCAGACTGAAAATCGAAAACCTAAATGATTTTTTTATGAGAGTGCCACAGAACTTGACAGACGCATGCCTTTCTGACATCATCACGACGCCAAATGACTTCGAAAAGGCAATAAATGACATGCCCATGCACTCCGCTCCAGGCCCAGACTCATGGAACTCCGTGTTCATCAAGAACTGCAAGAAGCCCCTATCACATGCTTTTAACATCCTATGGAGAGGGAGCATGGACACTGGGGTAGTCCCGCAGTTACTAAAAACAACAGACATAGCCCCGCTCCACAAAGGGGGCAGTAAAGCAATAGCAAAGAACTACAGACCAATTGCGCTAACGTCCCATATCATAAAAATCTTTGAAAGGGTTCTAAGAAGCAAGTTCGCCACCCATCTTGATACCCATCAATTGCACAACCCAGGACAGCATGGGTTTAGAGCAGGCCGCTCCTGTCTGTCCCAACTACTGGACCACTACGACAAGGTCCTGGATGCTCTAGAAGATAAACAGAATGCAGATGTTATATACACAGATTTTGCAAAAGCCTTTGACAAGTGTGACCATGGTGTGATAGCACACAAAATGCGTGATAAAGGAATAACAGGAAAAGTTGGTAGATGGATCTATAATTTCCTAACATGTAGAACACAAAGAGTAGTAGTCAACAGAGTAAAGTCTGAGGCAGCTACTGTGAAAAGCTCTGTTCCACAAGGCACAGTACTTGTTCCCATCCTATTCTTCATCCTCATATCAGACATTGACAGGGATATAAGCCACAGTGCTGTGTCTTCCTTTGCAGATGACACCGAATCTGTATGACAGTGTCCACCGTTGAAGACACTGCAAGACTCCAAGCAGACATAAACCAAATCTTTAAATGGGCTGCAGAAAACAATATGAAGTTCAATGATGAGAAATTTCAATTACTCAGATACGGAAAACGTGTAGAAATTAAAATCTCATCGGAGTACAAAACTAATTCCAACCACACAATAGAGCGAAAAACTAATGTCAAAGACCTGGGAGTGATCATGTCAGAGGATCTCACCTTCAAGGACCATAACAAAGTAGCAATTGCATCTGCTCGAAAAATGACAGGATGGATAATGAGAACCTTCAAAACCAGGGATGCCAAGCCCATGTTGACACTTTACAGATCGCTTGTTCTATCTAGGCTGGAATATTGCTGCACACTAACTGCACCTTTCAAGGAGGGTGAAATTGCTGACCTTGAAAATGTGCAGAGAACCTTCACCGCACACATAAGTGCGATAAACCACCTCAATTACTGGGAACGCTTGAAGTTCCTAAACCTGTACTCTCTAGAACGCAGGCGGGAGAGATACATTATTATATACACATGGAAAATTCTCGAGGGCTTAGTACCAAACTTGCACACAAAAATCACTCCCTACGAAAGCAAAAGACTCGGCAGGCGATGTAACATCCCCCCAATGAAGAGCAGGGGTGCCACTAGCACGTTGAGGGACAACACAATAAGTGTCAGGGGCCCAAGATTGTTCAACTGCCTCCCAGCATACATCAGGGGGATTACCAACAAGCCCCTGGCTGTCTTCAAGCAGGCACTGGACAGGCACCTCAAGTCGGTACCTGATCAGCTAGGCTGTGGTTCGTACGTTGGACTGCGTGCGGCCAGCAGTAACAGCCTGGTTGATCAGGCTCTGGTCCAACAGGAGGCCTGGTCACAGACCGGGCCGTGGGGGCGTTGACCCCTGGAATTCTCTCCAGGTAGACTCCAGGTAGGCAGCACACCCCCCATACTCTTCAAATACCTAAACCTACTCACTGTTCAGAACATCCATACTTACTACTCTGCTATCTACATTTATAGAACCATTAATTCCAACTTTAACCCTGAGCTAAAACACTTTCTTGACAGTTGTGACAGGACCCATAGACATAATACCAGACATAAACATCTCTTTGACATTCCCCGTGTCCGACTAAATCTATACAAAAATTCAATGCGCATAAAAGGGCCTAAAATCTGGAACTCCCTGCCTGAAAACTCTAGAACTGCAGACACAACCTCCATTTTCAAAAGCACCGTTAAAAAACATCTTATCTCACTTACGCACCAAACTGGTAGCTAACCACATGAAAACTACTTTATCTTGCACATATCCATAGCAAAATACACTTATTGATATCTGTGATTCCCCTTAATTTGCACATGACTAACCAAAATTCTAATACAACTATTGCCTCATAATTATTAAGCTAGTCATAAGTTTGCCTAAGACACTCCAATATAGAAACTGTATCATGCCAACACCTCACCATTTCCATTAATATATAAACTAATTGTTAAATTCTTAAATTTTATACTACCTCAATTTTGTAAACCTAGTTAATCACTACAATTACCTAACCTTAATACCAGTATAATCATTGTGTCAATATAGAGTAAGATCTAGTATTAGTCTGCCTGAAATGCCTAGGCATACTAGTGGCCTTGTAATAAGTATTTTATAATATGTAATAATACCATAAAATATGTAAACCCCACATTGCAATATTATCAGAAATAAAGAATTTGAATTTTTTAATTTTAATTGTATGGTTAGTAGTAGTCCCTCCCTCCAGCTGGAGGATAGGTACCTACCCGGGAGCACCAACCATCCGGCTGTCTCCTGGGTTCCCTGCTGGAGCACTGGGTTCACAAGGGAGGGAGCCAGGGTTCGATTTCCGGGTTACTATGGTTAGGGAGAGAGTACGGTCGTAATACCGACTGAGACCTCGGTAGGGAGAACTCGCTTTTGTGCTCGCCTAATTCTGCGTGCAGGGAGTCGATTCACGGCTCCCAGAGGTTATTTTACTGATATAATTAAAGATATTTTTTTGCAGTTAGTTGAAAATACTTCTGTTTGTGTGCAAAGCCGGATGTTACCGGGCCAGGAGCTATAGTTCAACCCCCTCAGGCAGTGTGGGTGGTGGCAACCACAGGCTAACACACTCACACAAAACACACACACATACATACACACACATGAATCACAGAGATGTTAGGAAGTATTTCTTCAGTCACAGAGTGGTCGGGAAGTGGAATAGTTTAGGAAGTGATGTAGTGGAGGAAGGCTCAATACATAGCTTTAAGAAGAGGTATGATAAAGCTCATGGATCAGGGAGAGTGACCCAGTAGCGGCCAGTGAAGAGGCGGGGTCAGGAGCTATGAATCGACCCCTGCAACCACAACTAGGTGAGTACAACTAGGTGAGAACACACACACGTATGCCCCCGGTGGCCTAGTGGTAAAGCTCTCGCTTCACGCACGGAGGGGCCGGGTTCTATTCCCGGCGGGGCGGAAACATTTCGAAGTGTTTCCTTACACACACACACACATACATACAACAGGCCTAGTGTCAAATCGACATGTGCCTAGGACAAAATGGTAACTAACACATACACCCTAACTAACACATACAGGAGACTGGTTAAAGCTAGAGGAGCAGGCAGGAATAGCAATAGATCAGTGAATACTGCAATAGATCAGAGAATACTGCAATAGATCAGAGAATACTGCAATAGATCAGAGAATACTGCAATAGCTCAGAGAATACCTGACAGGAAGGAAACAACGAGGGATGGTACGTGGCGAGGTGTCAGAGTGGGCGCAGGGGTCGAGTGGGGTTCCACAAGGGTCAGTCCTAGGACCGGTGCTGTTTCTGGTATATGTGAATGACATGACAGGAGGGATAGATTCATAGGTGTTCCTGTTTGCAGAAGATGCAAAGCTAAATCACACATATATACAACAGGCCTAGTGTCTAATCGACATGTGCCTAGGACAAAATGGTAACTAACTAACTAATGAGGAGAATATAAGTGGAAGAGGATCAGGTAAGCCTACAAGGGGATCTGGACAGACTGCAAACCTGGTCCAACAACTGGCTCCTGGAGTTTAACCCCACCAAGTTGGGGAAGGACGAAGGAGACCAGAGACGGAGTAAAGCCTAAGAGGTCAGAGGCTGCAAAACTCACTCAAGGAAAAGGATCTTGGGGTGAGCATCATACCGAGCACATCTCCTCAGGCACACATCAACCAAATAACTGCTGCAACATTAAAGGCATCTGCCAAACCTCCTAGTCTGTACTCCGTCTGCAGTCTTCTTTGTCCTTTCCCACACTTCATGACTTTACACTTGCTGGGGTTAAACTCCAGGAGCTATTTGTTGGAGCGGGTTTGCAGTCTGTCCAGATCCCTTTGCAGGTTTACCTGATCCTCATCCATTTGAATTCTCCTCATTAGCTCCACATCGTCTATAAACAGGAACAACTCCGTCATGTCATTCACATACACTAGAAACAGCACCAGACCTAGGACTGACCCTTGTGGAACCCCACCTGATACATTCACCCACTGACACCTCGTCATGTACCGACACACATTGTTTCCTTCCTGTCAGGTATTCCCTGATCCATTGCAGTCCTTTCCCTAATATTCCTGCCTCCTCCTCTAGCTTTTGAGCCGTGTGGTACCCCTGAAGCCGTGCTGGTTCTCATTTACGAACTCGTTCATTTCTAGGTGTTCCACCACATACTATACCTGAAGTAAACCTGGAGAGGGTTTCGGGGGTCAACGCCCCCACGGCCCGGTCTGTGACCAGGCCTCATGGTGGATCAGGGTCTGATCAACCAGGCTGTCACTGTCGGCTGCACGCAAACCAACGTACGAACCACAGTTGAACAGTTTTGGGCCCCTGACACTTATTGTGTTGTTCCTCAACGTGCTAGTGGCACCCCTGCTCTTCATTGGGGGGATGTTACATCGCCTGCCGAGTCTTTTGCTTTCGTAGGGAGTGACTCTCGTGTGCAAGTTTGGTACTAATCCCTCGAGAATTTTCCACGTGTATATAATAATGTATCTCTCCCGCCTGCGTTCTAGGGAGTACAGGTTTAGGAACTTCAAGCGTTCCCAGTAATTGAGGTGGTTTATCGCACTTATGCGTGTGGTGAAGGTTCTCTGCACATTTTCAAGGTCAGCAATTTCACCTGCCTTGAAAGGTGCAGTTAGTGTGCAGCAATATTCCAGCATAGATAGAACAAGCGATCTGTAAAGTGTCAACATGGGCTTGGCATCCCTGATTTTGAAGGTTCTCATTATCCATCCTGTCATTTTTCTAGCAGATGCGATTGCTACAGTGTTATGGGCCTTGAAGGTGAGATCTTCCGACATGATCACTCCCAGGTCGTTTACATTAGTTTTTCGCTCTATTGTGTGGTTGGAATTTGTTTTATACTCCGATAAAGTTTTAATTTCTTTACGTTTTCCATATCTGAGTAATTGAAATTTCTCATCGTTGAACTTCATATTGTTTTCTGCAGCCCATTTAAAGATGGACACGGTGCTGTGGCTTACATCTCTGTCAATGTCTGATATGAGGATGAGGAACAGGATGGGAGCAAGTACTGTGCCTTGTGGAACAGAGCTTTTCACAGTAGCTGCCTCAGACTTTACTCTGTTGACTACTACTCTTTGTGTTCTACATGTTAGGAAATTATAGATCCATCTACCAACTTTTCCTGTTATTCCTTTTTCAGGCATTTTGTGTGCTATTACACCATGGTCACACTTGTCAAAGGCTTTTTCATGTTAGAAGTTAGCAACATAGGTTTGTAGTTTAGTGCTGCCTGTCTGTCTCCTAGCTTAAAAATTGGGACCATGTTTCGTGTCTTCCACACCTCAGGCAATTGCCGTGTTTCGATAGTTTTATTAAAGATTATTGTTAGTGGCAGAGTATCCTCTGTCCTCTACCAAGGCTTTAGAAGCGAGTCTAAAGAAATGTCCCTAGGTACACCACAGGGAGGAGTTCTCAGTCCCATGCTATTTAATATTCTGATTAATGCCCTCCTAAATGCTCTACCTGCCTCACCTAAACATATAGCTATAAGCTATGCTGATGACATCATGATCCATACAACAGGGCATAAAAAGATGAGTTCCGTTCTTAATGAAGTTCAAGCAATTTGTAATCGACTAGGCCTCATAATATCTTCCTCTAAAACAAAGATATTAACAAGCAAACGACATCCCCCACCCATCTATTTGCAGGGTGAAAACATTAGCTACGTTAAAACTTACAGATATCTTGGTGTAGATGTACCCTTTACCAAAACCACTATACCACAACTAAATAAAAAATGCAAAGATAGACTAAATGCTCTTAAAGCTGTTGCTGGCTACAACCCCAACTATGGTGCTAATGTGAGAATCGCGAGAATGATGTACATAGCCTATATTAGGTCCTTAATTGATTATGCTGCTCCCATGTTGATATTAGCTCGAGAAAGTTCTCTCCGACCCTTGGAGTTAATGCAAAATGAAGCTCTCAGAATTATTCTTGGCTGTCCCAAATCTACAAAGGTTCTTAATATGAGGAAGGAGCTTGGTATTACTAGTATCAGTGATAGGATTGTTGAGATTAACACTGTACTTGGTATTAGATTGTTAAGAAATGAACCAGACACTGTCACAATTAATCTTACTAAATGTCTAGAAGTAAATACTCACAGATCTAAATGGATTGTGAAAACATGCAATTACATTAAGTTTTACAACCTGCATGAATTGTATCACTGTAGGCAACAAGAGCATTTCACCCCTCCATGGAAGATGTGTTCATTTAATATCACATACCTGCAAGTCCCTCCCAAGAAGCTCATTGCTAGTAATCCCTTCCTTAAATCACTTGTTAAAGCAACTGCTCAAGAAGAAATTTCTCGCCTAGCTGGTAGTAATAAGTTATCTCAAGTTATATACACTGATGGATCTAAACAGGAGTCTTCTGGCAGGGCTGCATCTGCTCTGGTTGCCACCTCCCTAGTTAAGAACAATAATAATTTTTTTGAACTAGGCATAAGAATTAACAACTGGGCGTCTACAATGCAAACTGAATTGTTTGCAATCCTTATGGCACTAAAGCTTCATCTGAGTTCATTACCTTTGTAACTTGCTCAGCCATCAAACTTTGAGGTCCAGTCCCTGGACCCATTATGTACCTCTGTAATCTTTTGACTACCGCCCACAGGATGGGTATGGGGTGCATAATAAAGATATCAAACAACAAACTAAAGCTAACTTATGACACTGAGCTTGACTCTATCATTATTACTGATTCTATGTCATCATTGAAGGCTCTTGACTCCTATAATGACTCTAACAGCATGCTCATTGGAGAAGCCAGGTATAGATACTCAAAAATCCGGGACAAAGGAATTAAAGTACATTTGCTATGGATTCCGTCACACATTGGATTACTCCTTCATGATAAAGTTGATATGTTAGCCAAGAAGAGCACCCATAAGGAGAATGTAGAATATAACTTTGGTATATCTGTGTCTAGCATTAGGAATAATATTAGGAGAGAAATAAATAATGAAAATGATAGCTATAGGAATGCAGTTAGAAGCCTGAGTAGATCTATAACCCACTATGATAACATGAATGTAGATAAGTATGTTTATGGAGCAACTTGCAATGTGAACAGACTGACTGATGTTGTAGTGGCCAGGCTTAGGCTGGGCTACAAGTACTGACTGATGTTTTAGTGGCCAGGCTTAGACTTGGCTACAAGTACTGACTGATGTTGTAGTGGCCAGGCTTAGGCTTGGCTACAAGTACTGACTGATGTTGTAGTGGCCAGGCTTAGGATTGGCTACAAGTACTGACTGATGTTGTAGTGGCCAGGCTTAGGCTTGGCTACAAGTACTGACTGATGTTGTAGTGGCCAGGCTTAGGCTTGGCTACAAGTACTTCTGGCAGTTTGGGAGACACACAGATGATGATCAAACTAAATGCAAATTATGTGATCAGGCATATGGTCACTGTCTTGAACACTATGTGCTGAATTGTCCACTTATTGAGGAATATAGAGATAGACAGTATAATAACCTATGTGACATGTCAAGATATCTTATTAGTGAAGGTAAGATACCACTTATTCTAAGCAAATTTCCTAAATTTGCTTGTAACAGATAAGTGAACTGTAGATATAAATCCAAATTAATTTCCATGAACGTGCCTATCTGTGCTCATGATAATGCGAGCACAGATGGACATGTTTGTGGAGCAACTTGCAATGTGAACAGACTGACTGATGTTGTAGTGGCCAGGCTTAGGCTTGGCTACAAGTACTTCTGACAGTTTGGGAGACAGATGATGATCAAACTAAATGCAAATTATGTGATCAGGCATATGGTCACTGTCGTGAACACTATGTGCTTAATTGTGCACTTATTGAGGAATATAGAGATAGACAATATAATAACCTATGTGACATGTCAAGATATCTTATTCATGAAATAAGATACCTGCTTGTAACAGATAATTGAAATGTAGATATGAACCCAAATGTACAATTGTTAACCCCTTTGGGGCCTAGTGCCTAGGCCTTTTGTGTATCCATATGCTCTTGCGCTACCGTCCACAGGATGGATATGGGGTGCACAATAAACTAGCCACTTCGGTGGCAAAATCTAAATCTGCCTCTGCTGCCTCTCTCAGGACCCAAGGAGAGATGTTATGTGGGTCCAGCGCCTTCGAGGTACCTAGTTCACCTAGCAGTTTCTTCACCTCCTCCTCGGCTGGGTGTAGACTAATAGATTGCTCATTGCTTTATAATTTGTTCATGAGTGCAACCATGTACAAACGTAAGTAAATTTACTTACATGATTCATTACCTTGTAACTAGTGAATTAATTACCATTGTACCTTGTTCAGCTATCAAAACTTTGGGGCCCAGTCTCTGGACCCTATATATACTTCTGTAATCTGCAAATACCTTTGTAACTTGTCATGATTGTGACCATCTGAGTTCATTACCTTTGTAACTTGCTCAGCTATCAAACTTTGAGGTCCAGTCCCTGGACCCATTATGTACCTCTGTAATCTTTTGACTACCGCCCACAGGATGGGTATGGGCTGCATAATAAAGATATCAAACTAACTCCTCGGTTGTGTGTCCACTACTGCACACAGTGTTGTCTATTAATAATAAGCTCCCTCTCCTTCTTCTCTTCCCATTTCATTTCCTTCCATATCTCTGGGTCTGATTTAAGTGTTTCCTGTGTATACTACATCTGTATTTTGTTTATTCTCAACAGCATCCAGGATGTGTTAGTTAGAGTACAGAAATAATAGTGTTTGTTTTTTTGCCTTCATGGTAAAGGCCGGCAGAATGATGGGTCATGGAGACCCACTGTCTCTATAAGACCTAACTTTAAATAACTACCACCAGTGTACTAGTTAGTTTTGGTAATATTTTGTAATAATAATGTTGTCTAACTTTAAGTACCTGGTAAAGGTACACTGGTGTTTTTTTGTAATGGTGTTGTGTGTTGTATATGTTAGTTATCTGTCCTTCCAGGTAATCAGTCTAAGGTGTAATAAGAGTATTGACCATCAGTTTAGCACTTTTTGTGAAGTTACAAGTGTGGCCCTAGACAACGTTGTAACCCCTGGGTGCCACTCTAGACAACGTTGTAACCCCTGGGTGCCACTCTAGACAACGTTGTAACCCCTGGGTGCCACCCTAGACAAGGTTGTAACCCCTGGGTGCCACCCTAGACAAGGTTGTAAACCCTGGGTGCCACCCTAGACATGGTTGTAAACCCTGGGTGCCACCCTAGACAACGTTGTAAACCCTGGGTGCCACACTAGACAAGGTTGTAACCCCTGGGTGCCACCCTAGACAAGGTTGTAACCCCTGGGTGCCACCCTAGATAACGTTGTAAACCCTGGGTGCCACCCTAGATAACGTTGTAAACCCTGGGTGCCACCCTAGATAAGGTTGTAAACCCTGGGTGCCACCCTAGATAACGTTGTAAACCCTGGGTGCCACCCTAGATAACGTTGTAAACCCTGGGTGCCACCCTAGATAAGGTTGTAAACCCTGGGTTTACCTGGAGAGAATTCCAGGGGTCAACGCCCCTGCGGCCCGGTCTGTGACCAGGCCTCATGTTGGACCAGAGCCTGATCAACCAGGCTGTTACTGCTGGCCGCATGCAGTCCAACGTACGAAAGTCTAATAGACACCTATCTGTCCGCCCTGACTTCTGTTTTAAGAACCAATTACTGTTTGTTAGTGAGGGCCTGTATTGCGACCCCAGAATAGGCCACAATGTATATACATGTGGATATGATATAATATAAGTATATTTCTCTTTCCTATAATTTTATATTGCTGATATTTTCGATAATAGCTAAATCGTTAATATCTTGTTTTATATTATTATTTGACTTAGCTATTTTATTAGGTAGGATGTAACACTACACAATTGTGCTCAGTGTTCGACAGTGTTCAGTAGGTGCCTTTCAGTTGGCAAACTACCTAAACAGCACTTGGCTTTTTATACTGCCAGCTGGGCAGTCAGTGGGTGGCGTGATGCCACCTGAGCTGGAGACTGCTTCTCCTTACTCCTCCCTCTTCCCTGCTGACCCTCGTTGAGACAACACCTCGCTCTTGTCTCTGATTGTTTTCTCGTCATTTACACTGTGTGTGGTAGCGTGTGTGTTCGGTGGTGAGACGACACATACTTCTCTGGACTCTGTGTAACTCTGTTCACAGAGAATAGACTAGACTTAGTGATTTTCGACGTTTTTCTGGGTTGTGTGTCACACTGACACTGAGATAACTCAGGTCTCTAGCTATAGCTCTTGACCTAATTCGCTAAGGCATCTGTGCACCGTCACAGTCGGGATTTTGGTTATGCTGAACTTAGATTCAGTTAGTATAAGGGAGTTTTGTGACTGTTATGGAGGATCTGCTGATGGTCCCCAGTTAGGGTCGTTTTTCTATCTCCTTGTTCCTGACACTGTGCTGTTGCTTGCTATATTGCTGTTCGGCGAATTGGTCATTTTACTGTTCAATCAAGCTGTTCTGATTGTCAGTTTGTTAGAGAAGCTAGCTTAAGAGAAGACGTTCAGTCGGTCACTGGTCGAGTCGAGTCTAAAGAGGCATAACGAGTTACCTGGAACACACATACACACATTCATACACTTGTAATTATTAGTATTGATTATATTTGCTGACATTGTACCAGATGGTACATTATAATGACATGTGGCAACACCACACTAGGCCTCCCTACACCACACTACGCCTCTCTACATCACACTAGGCCTCTCAACACCACACTAGGCCTCTCTACACCACACTAGGCCTCTCTACACCACACTAGGCCTCTCTACACCACACTAGACCTCTCAACACCACACTAGGCCTCTCTACACCACACTACGCCTCTCCACACCACACTAGGCCTCTCAACACCACACTAGGCCTCTCTACACCACACTAGGCCTCTCTACACCACACTAGGCCTCTCTACACCACACTAGGCCTCTCTACACCACACTACGCCTCTCAACACCACAATAGGCATCTCTACACCACACTACGCCTCTCAACACCACACTAGGCCTCTCTACACCACACTACGCCTCTCCACACCACACTACGCCTCTCAACACCACAATAGGCATCTCTACACCACACTACGCCTCTCTACACCACACTACGCTTCTCTACACCACACTACGCCTCTCTACACCACACTACGCCTCTCTACACCAAACTAGGCCTCTCAACACCACACTAGGCCTCTCTACACCACACTAGGCCTCTCTACACCAAACTAGGCCTCTCAACACCACACTAGGCCTCTCTACACCACACTAGGCCTCTCTACACACTACGCATCTCTACAACATACTAGGCCTCTCTACACCACACTACGCCTCTCTACACCACACTACGCCTCTCTACACCACACTAGGCCTCTCAACACCACACTAGGCCTCTACACCACACTACGCCTCTCTACCACACTACGCCTCTCTACACCACACTACGCCTCTCTACACCACACTACGCCTCTCTACACCACACTACGCCTCTCTACACAACACTAGGCCTCTCAACACCACCTACACCACACTACGCCTCTCTGCACCACACTACGCCTCTCTACAACATACTAGGCCTCTCTACACCATACTAGGCCTCTCTACACCACACTAGGCCTCTCAACACCACACTACGCCTCTCTACACCACACTACGCCTTTCTACACCACACTACGCCTCTCTACACCACACTACGCCTCTCTACACCACACTACGCCTCTCTACACAACACTAGGCCTCTCAACACCACCTACACCACACTACGCCTCTCTGCACCACACTACGCCTCTCTACAACATACTAGGCCTCTCTACACCATACTAGGCCTCTCTACACCACACTAGGCCTCTCAACACCACACTACGCCTCTCTACACCACACTACGCCTTTCTACACCACACTACGCCTCTCTACACCACACTACGCCTCTCTACACCACACTACGCCTCTCTACACCACACTAAGCCTCTCTACACAACACTAGGCCTCTCAACACCACCTACACCACACTACGCCTCTCTGCACCACACTACGCCTCTCTACAACATACTAGGCCTCTCACACCATACTAGGCCTCTCTACACCACACTAGGCCTCTCAACACACACTACGCCTCTCTACACCACACTACGCCTTTCTACACCACACTACGCCTCTCTACACCACACTACGCCTCTCTACACCACACTACGCCTCTCTACACCACACTAAGCTCTCTACACAACACTAGGCCTCTCAACACCACCTACACCACACTACGCCTCTGCACCACACTACGCCTCTCTACAACATACTAGGCCTCTCTACACCATACTAGGCCTCTCTACACCATACTAGGCCTCTCAACACCACACTACGCTCTCTACACCACACTACGCCTTTCTACACCACACTACGCCTCTCTACACCACACTACGCCTCTCTACACCACACTACGCCTCTCTACACCACACTAAGCCTCTCTACACAACACTAGGCCTCTCAACACCACCTACACCACACTACGCCTCTCTGCACCACACTACGCCTCTCTACAACATACTAGGCCTCTCTACACCATACTAGGCCTCTCTACACCACACTAGGCCTCTCAACACCACACTACGCCTCTCTACACCACACTACGCCTTTCTACACCACACTACGCCTCTCTACACCACACTACGCCTCTCTACACCACACTACGCCTCTCTACACCACACTAAGCCTCTCACACAACACTAGGCCTCTCAACACCACCTACACCACACTACGCCTCTCTGCACCACACTACGCCTCTCTACAACATACTAGGCCTCTCTACACCATACTAGGCCTCTCTACACCACACTAGGATTCTCAACACCACACTACGCCTCTCTACACCACACTACGCCTTTCTACACCACACTAGGCCTCTCTACACAACACTACGCCTTTCTACACCACACTAGGTGATGAGGGCAGTGGTTTCCATAATGTTAGTAATAGTGATGAAGGTCATGTAAGTGGTGATGATGTTAACCACATTGACATTAATGTTGAATATAGCACTGCTGATAAATGTAATGAACACAATGTTGATAGTGGTGTTGGTGATGACAGTTATAGTGATGTGTGTAATGGTAGTGGAGGAGGGAATGTGAGTGGTAGTGCCACCTATCATACATTCACACATGAACAGCGTCGTGCTCTGTGCAAACAAAGACTGCCACGAGGCCTCACAACTGGACGTGCACTCAGAAAACTCATGGACCAGGGTTGGAAAAACCTGGAGTCACATGTGGAACCAGAAACATGGAGGGCCAAGATGATGGAGGTTGTACTGGAAAACCTCATGCATCAGCATGTTAGGGACACCACCAGAGAGGAGAGGATGAACCAGCAAGACTGGACCTCATATTCACCTTGAGTAGTTCAGACACTGAGAACATCACATATGAAAGGTCTCTTGGAGCTAGTGATCACGTGGTCCTGAGCTTCAAGTACATAGTAGAGTTACAAGTGGAGAGAGAAGCAGGAAGAGTAGGATGGGAGAAGCCAATCAACAAAAGGGACGACTACACAGCATGAGGATCAATTGAAAAGAGAACTGCTGGGAAAATCAGTAAATGAAATAATGGAATAGATTTCAATGAAATGCTAAGAGGAAGAGAAGAGGTTTGTTCCCAAGGGCAACAGAAATAATGGGAAGACCAGAACGAGTCCTTGGTTCACCCAAAGGTCCAGAGAGACCAAAATTATGTGCGCTAGAGAATGCAAAAAGTATAGAAGAGAAAGTACCCAGGAAAATAGGTAGATTAGTTGAAGAGACAGAAACGATATGCACAAGTAAGGAGGGAGGCCCAGTGACAATACGAAAATAACACAGCACTGAAAGCCAAGTCTGACTCAAAGCTGTTGTACAGCCACATCAGGAATAGAATAACAGTGAAGGACCAGGTAATCAGGCTGAAGAAGGAAGGAGGAGAGTTTACAAGAAACGACCGAGAAGTATGTGAAGAACTCAACACAAGATTTAAGGAAATATTTTCAGTGGAGACAAAAAGGACTCCAGAAAGCTGGGAAGGTGGGTGCACCAGCAAGTGCTGGACACAATACACACAACCGAGGAGGAGGTGAGAATGCTGATAAGTGAGCTAGATACCTCAAAGGCGGTGGGCCTTGACAACATCTCTCTGTGGGTCCTGAGAGAGGGAGCAGAGACACTATGTGTACCACTAACAACAATCTTCAACACATCTATTGTAACAGGGCGACTACCTGAGGTATGGAAGACAGCAAATGCAGTCCCAGTTTTTAAGAAAGGAGACAGAGAGGAAGCACTAAACTAAAGAACAGTGTCACTCACATGCATAGTATGCAAAGTCATTTAGAAGATTATCAGAAGAGTGGTGGAGCACCTAGAAAGGAATAAGCTTATACACAACAACAAGCACAGTTTCAGGGAAGGGAAATCCTGTGTCACAAACCGACTGGAGTTTTACGACAAGGTGACGGAAATAAAACAAGAGAGAGAGAGGGATGGGTAGATTGCATTTTCTTCGACACAGTTCCACACAAGAAGTTAATACAAAAGCTAGAGGATCAGGCAGGCATAACACGAAAGGCATTTCAATGGATGCTCAGCTATCAAAACTTTGGGGTCCAGTCCCTGGACCCATTATGTACCTCTGTAATCTTTTGACTACCGCCCACAGGATGGGTATGGGGTGCATAATAAAGATATCAAACTAACTGACGAGCGGGAATCCACAGGGGTCAGTCCTACGACCGGTGGGGTTTCTGGTATATGTGAATGACATGACGGAAGGGATAGACTCAGAAATGTCCCTGTTTGCAGATGATGTGAAGTTAATGAGGAGAATTAAATCAGATGAGGATCAGGCAGGACTACAAAGAGACCTGGACAGGCTGGATACCTGGTCCAACAACTGGCTTCTCGAGTTTAACCCCGCCAAATACAAAGTCATGAAGATCGGGGAAGGGCAAAGAAGACCGCAGACAGAGTATAGGCTAGGTGACCAAAGACTGCAAACCTCACTCGAGGAGAAAGATCTTGGGGTGAGTATAACACCAAGCACGTCTCCGGAAGCACACATCAACCAGATAACCGCGACAGCATATGGGCGCCTGGCAAACATGAGAATAGCGTTCCGATACCTTAGTAAGGAATCGTTCAAGACACTGTACACCGTGTACGTCAGGCCCATACTGGAGTATGCAGCACCAGTTTGGAACCCACACCTGGTCAAGCACGTCAAGAAATTAGAGAAAGTGCAAAGGTTTGCAACAAGACTAGTCCCGGAGCTAAGGGGTATGTCCTACGAAGAAATAGAAATAGGACTAACAACACTGGAGGACAGAATGGTTAGAGGATACATGATAACGACATACAAAATACTGCAGGGAATCGACAAGGTAGACAGTGACAGGATGTTCCAGAGAGGGAACACAGAAACGAGGAGACACAACTGGAAGCTGAAGACTCAGATGAGTCAAAGGGATGTTAGGAAGCATTTCTTCAGCCACAGAGTAGTCAGGAAGTGGAATAGTCTAGAGAAAGATATAGTGGAGGCAGGAACCATACATAGTTTTAAGACGAGGTATGATAAAGCTCATGGAGCAGGGAGAGCACAGACCCAGTAGCGGACAGCGAAGAGGCGGGGCCAGGAGCTGAGTCTCGACCCCTGCAACCACAATTGAGTACAATTAGGTGAGTACACACAACACACACACACACACACACACACACGCACGCACACACACACACACAGGGAGGCAACAACGAGTCATGGTACGTGACGAGATGTCAGAGTGGGCACCTGTGACGAGTGGAGTTCCACAAGGGTCAGTCCTAGGACCTGTACTGTTTTTGGTATATGTGAATGACATAACGGAAGGGATAGACTCAGAAGTGTCCCTGTTTGCAGATGATGTGAAGTTAATGAGAAGAATCAAATCAGTCGAGGATCAGGCAGGACTACAAAGAGACCTGGACAGGCTGCAAGCCTGGTCCAGTAACTGGCTCCTTGAATTTAACCCTGCCAAATGTAAAGTCATGAATATCGGGGAAGGGCAAAGAAGACCGCAGACAGAGTATAGTCTAGGTGGCCAAAGACTGCAAACTCACTCAAGGAAAAAGATCTTGGGGTGAGTATAATACCGAGCACATCTCCTGAGGCACACATCAATCAGATAACTGCTGCAGCATACGGGCGGCTGGCAAACCTAAGAATAGCGTTCCAATACCTCACCAAGGAATCATTCAAGACTCTGTATACCATATACGTCAGGCCCATACTGGAGTATGCAGCACCAGTTTGGAACCCACACCTGGTCAAGCACGTCAAGAAATTAGAGAAAGTGCAAAGGTTTGCAACAAGACTAGTCCCAGAGCTAAGGGATTGTCCTACGAAGAAAGGTTAAGGAAATCGGCCTGACGACACTAGAGGACAGGAGGGTTAGGGAAGACATGATAACGACATATAAAATACTGCGAGGAATAGATAAGGTGGACAGAGACAAGATGTTCCAGAGAGGGGACACAGAAACAAGGGGTCACAATTGGAAGTTGAAGACTCCTATGAGTCAAAGGGATGTTAGGAAGTATTTCTTCAGTCATAGAGTTGTCAGGAAGTGGAATAGCTTGGAAAGCGACATAGTGGAGGCAGGAACCATACATAGTTTTAAGACTAGGTTTGATAAAGCTCATGGAGCAGGGAGAGAGAGGACCTAGTAGCAATCAGTGAAGAGGCGGGGCCAGGAGCTATGACTCGACCCCTGCAACCACAAATAGGTGAGTACACACACACACACGCACGCACACGCACGCACACACACACATACACACACACACACACACACGCACACGCACGCACACACACACATACACACACACACGCACACACACACACACGCACACACACACACGCACACACACACGCACACACACACACACGACACACACGCACACACACACACACACACACACACACACACACACACACACACACACACACACACACACACACACACACACGCACACACACACACACACACACGCACACACACACACACACACACACACATGACCTACAACAGCTGTCATTGAACAGCTGTTGTTGCGGACTTAAAACTGTTAAATTACCCTCCAACATTACCACCAACACTACCTCCAACACTACCTCCAACACTACCTCCAACACTACCTCCAACATTACCACCAACACTACCTACAACACTACCTCCAACATTACCACCAACACTACCTACAACACTACCTCCAACACTACCACTAACACTACCTCCAACACTACCTCCAACACTACCTCCAACACTACCTCCAACACTACCTCCAACACTACCTCCAACATTACCACCAACACTACCTCCAACACTACCTCCAACATTACCACCAACACTATCTCCAACACTACTATCAACACTACCTCCAACACTACCTCCAACATTACCACCAACACTATCTCCAACACTACCACCAACACTACCACTAACACTACCTCCCAAACTACCACCAACACTACCTCCAACACTACCACCAACACTACCACCAACACTCCACTAACACTACCACCAATACTACCCCAACACTCCACCAACACTACCACCAACACTACCCCGAACACTACCACCAACACTACCACCAACACCACCACCAACACTACCACCAACACCACCTCCAACACTACCACCGACACTACCCCAACACACTCACCAATACTACTCCAACACTACCACCAACACCACCTCCAACACTACCACCGACACTACCACCAACACTACCACCAATACTACCACTAACACTACCACCAACACTACCACCAACACCACCACCAACACTACCACCAACACCACCTCCAACACTACCACCGACACTACCACCAACACTACCACTAACACTACCACCGACACTACCACCAACACTACCACTAACACTACCACCAACACTACCACCAATACTACCAATAACACTACCACCAACACTACCACCAACTCTACCAACCAACACTACCACCAACACTACCACCAACACTCCACCAACACTACCACTAACACTACCACTAGACTACCTCCAACAATACCAAACACTACCACCAACACTACCACCAAATACCAAAATCCCCTAAATAACCAACATACCACCAAATCCACTAAATACCATAAATCCACCAATATATCCAAAC
>WNWK01030785.1:0-23233 GCA_009830355.1 Cherax destructor
AGATGGCCCAAAAAAGGTAAGAAAAAAAAAAAGGGGGAAATTTAAAGGGGTTAAACCCCATGGCTACCCCTATTTTCCTTTTTGACCTCTCAATCTTCATATCTTTCATATGACCCTTGTGGTTTAGTGCTTAATTCTGATTATTTTATTATAATAATACAAAGAATAAAGATTTTATTTCTTTGTAAAGGTTCCAATGTATAATTACAATTTTGGTTTGCTAAATACAAAGAAAGCCACTATCATGCTGGGGTATTTCAGGCAGACTAATCCTAGTATATAATAACTACTTAAATCTAGACAACCCCTGTGGTTTAGCGCTTCTATTTGATTATAATATAATAAATCTAGACAAGATAAGAGTGGTTAACTTTTATTAAAATCTTTATTTAACCTTAATACTAATGTGAGGTAGTCAAGGTGGTAGTTTTAATAAGAACCTTGAAATTGCACATAATAAAATATTACAATTAATGGTTCAAGCAGTAATATTTCATGGATTGGCAGATGTTTAATAGACTAGAGGTCATATAATAACTGATTAGAAGTTGGTTAGTTAGTATTGAAAGTCCTAAATTTATAAGTAGTCAGGGATCCTTTACCGGTTCAGGTAGTGAATTTCAGATCTTCGGGCTCTTTGTGTGCATTGCTGTATAACCCCTGTGGTTTAGCGCTTCTATTTGATTATAATAATTATTTGTGTGCATTGCATGTTTGCAGTGAGAGACTGACATAAGGGATGTCAGTGTCTTATGCCTTGTATTGTGACTGTGCATTCTGTTGTAGCTGTCAAGAATTTTGGAGGTTTATATTGGAGTTTAATGTTCTGAATATGTAGTAGGCACAATAATATGAGTGTATGTCTCATATATTTAGCAAGTTCAGGCTTTTGAAAAGTGGTAGGGTGTGCTGTCTAGCACAGGAGCTGGTAATCATCCGCACTGCAGCTTTTTGTTGGGTTACTGAAGTTTAAGATGGTTGGCTGTGGTTGATCCCCAGGCAAATACCATAGGTGAGGTAGGGATATATTAATGAGAGGTATAGGGTAAGGAGTGTCGTTTGGGTACATAGTATCATATCCTGGAAAGGATGCCTACTGATTTGAAAATTTTCTTAGATATATGCTGGATGTGGGAATGAAATTTAAGATTACAGTCAAGAAGAAGACCTAGAAATTTACCTCAGTGTGTGTTGAAATAAGGGAACCATTTATCGATATATTAAGTTGGATATTTAAGGCTATGTTTCCAAACAGCATGAAGTATGTCTTGTCTATGTTGAGAGAGAGTTTGTTGGTCATCATTCAAGTACAGTCAACCCCGGTGTTCGTTAGCGTCGGAGTTCGTCCAAATCAGTGTTCGTTAGGTTTTTCACGAGAATTTTGGCTCGGTGTTAACGAATCCGCTCGGAGTTGGCGATTCATCCCGGACGCGTACGCGTGGCCCAGCTGGGCCCGGGCACTCCACTCAGTGTGCTATTGTTTACAAGCGAGCGACCACCACCACACATTCATACCAGTATATTGTCATTATTCCACTGTTTTTAGTGCTTGCAACTGCTAAATAAGCTCACCATGGGCCCCAAGAAAGCTCCTAGTGCCAAGCTTGTGGTAGAGAATGTCAGAAATACGGTAGAATTGAAGGAGATGATAGCAAAATATGAAAGTGGAGTGCATATCGCTGAGCTGGCCAGGCTCTATGGCAAATCCCATTCAACCATCTCTTCCATTGTGGCCAAGAGAAAGGAAATCAAGGCGCTGTTGTTGCGAAAGGTGCAAGTATGGTCACAAAACAGAGATCTCAAGTGTTGGAAGTGGAAACTTTGTTGTTGCTGTGGATCAACGAGAAGCAAATAGCAGGAGATAGTGTTTCGCTAGGCGATAATATCTGAAAAAGCCAGGCAGTTGCATGATGATCTTGTTAAGAAAATGCCTGCACGAGTGCTGAAGTGAATTAATTTAAAGCCAGCAAAGGCTGGTTTGACAGATTTAAGAAGCGTAGTGGCATATATAGTGTTGAGGCAGCCAGTTCTGACAAAGTGCGGCTGAAAATTACGTGAATGATTCGTGGGTACATAGAGGCTGAACAATTCCAACCCCAAGTGTTCAATTGTGACGAAACAGGCCTGTTTTTTAAGAAAATGCCAAACAGGACCTTCATTACACAGGAGGAAAAGGCACTCCCAGGACATAAGCCTATGAAAGACAGGCTAACTCATATGCTTTGTGCCAATGCCAGTGGTGATTTTAAAGTGAAGCCTTTAGTGGTGTATCATTCTGAAAATCCCCGAGCGTTTAAGAGATAGTGTCGCCAAGTCTATGTGTGTGATGTGGAAGTCTTAACAATAAGGCATGGGTCACTAGGGACATTTTCTTGGACTGGTTTTATGAAGTGTTTGGCCCCAGTGTGAAGAAATATATCGAGGAAAATAATTTGCCACTTAAGTGCCTCCTGATAATGAACAATGCTCCTTGTCATCCTCCAGACTTGGCAGAGCAAATTGTGCAGGACTGTAAGTTCATCAAAGTGAAGTTCTTGCCCTAATACCACTCCTCTTCTCCAGCCAATGGACCAGCAGGTCATTTGTAACTTTAAAAACTACACCAAAGCAATGTTTCAAAAGTGCTTTGATGTGACCGAGACATGAATATGACCCTAAAGACTTTTGGAAAGATCATTTCCATATCCTGCATTGTGTAAACCTTATAGGTAAGGCTTGGGAGGGAGTGACTACCAGGACTTTGAACTGCCTGGAGAAAATTGTGGCCAGACTGTGTCCTAGAGAGGGATTTTGAAGGTTTTGGGGCTGAGCCTGTTGTGGAAGAAATTGTGGCACTGGGCAAATCCATGGGGTTGGATGTTTGTACCGAGGATGTGGAGGAGGGCAATGAAGAGATAACCACTGAAGATCTGCAAGAGCTTCAACAGCAACAACAAACAAGAGACCACAGTTCAGGAAAATGGTCAGAGGAGGAGAAACAGAGCTGGAGGAAGGTGCCTTCTTCAATGATTAAGGAGATGTGTGCAATGTGGACCAAGGTGCAAACATTTATGGATGATTATCACCCTAACCAAGCTGTTGCAGGACGTGTTGGCTACATGTACAATGACAATGTGGTGTCCCATTTCAGGGATGGTTTAAAGAAATGCCAGACACAGAGCTCCTGGACAGATTTTTTGTTAGAGAGGGTTCCAGTGACTCTCAACCTGGTCCTAGTGGCATCAAAAGAAAAAGGCCAGTAACCCCAGAAAAGAACTTTGCCACCTACAGTGTTAATGGAAGGGATTCCCTTCCAAACACTAACATACTACTCCATCCTTTCCCCTCCCGTCTTCCACACATCAACAACTTTTCAATAAATGTAAGTGACGTGTTATTGAATTATTATTTCTTTATTTCTCATAAAATTGTGTAATTTAATGTCTATATGTTGAAAAAAAATATTTTGATTTTAATACTTTTGGGAGTCTGGAACGGATTAATTTTATTTCCATTATTTCTTAGGGGAAAAAAGGATTCGGAGTTGGGGCCCAAATCGGTGTTCGAGGGGCCCCTCTAGAACAGATTAATAACGAAACCGGGGGCTCACTGTATATTTTTTTTAGCAGCTCGTTGTTTAGTGTGTGTAAGTATAGCTGGGTTTGAGGGGAGTAGACGCAAAAAGTGTCATTTGGAATAGAACTGGTTTAAGGAGTTGGGATGCATTGGGGAGATCACTGATGTAGATGAGAAAGAGGGGGGGGCCTAGGACACTACACTGGGACACTCTGACAGCTACAGGCTGGATAGTGGGGGCACTCCATTTGCATATACATACTGGTGTCTATCTCAAGATAAGATTTTAGGTAATCGGGGAATGTCCTCTAATGCTGTAATGATTTAGTTTTAGGTGCAGGAGATTGTGGTCCACTGTATCAAATGTTTTTCCGTAGGTCAATGAAGAGCCCCAGAGGATTTTAAAAAAGAAGCGCTAAACCTACAAGGGTCATACAGCGCAGTGTTCTGATTGTAGTAATAAAAATAATATCCACATCTTGAGCTCACAAACTTTGTCTTATTTTCCCCTCTGACATCAGTCTCCAAAAATCCATAAATACAACAAACCACTCCTTACTCTAAGCTTTGCTCACATGCTTCAATGTAAACACTTGATCTACACATTTTCCCCACCCTTCCTAAACCTTTCCTGCTCCTCTGCAATCCTACTTTCTAGCTTACTACCAACCCTTTCAATAATAATTCTAACGTAAATTTTACCTGGTATACTCAACAGGCTTATCTTTCCATAATTCTAACACTCATCCACTTTTCCTCTATACATAAGAACTATGCATGCTCTTCATGGGTTTGGGAAAATTTAAAGGGATAAGGCAGAAAGTCCAACGATTTCAGCAAACTAGTAATTATTTTAGTAAATTTACTATGTCAGCTACTTTATCACTTTCAAGTATAACCAGTGAGAACTGATGCCTTTTGAATCTTACAAATGCAGTTCACTGACAGCAATGGTTTGAAGTTCACCTTTAGTTGCTAATCATTCTTGGTGAACTGCCAATACAAAAAAAAAAATCTTTTAGCAGCAGAGACTAACCATCTGAACAGAATGTAGGGTTGGCCACAGCATATCATGCATAACCCTATGACGACTTGTAGATTCAATTGTAAAGCCACTTCGAACAAATAGATGAAAGTGAATCGATTGAAACTCAAAATCGTATTAACATGATTGCAAACAAATCATGAAACAGGTGGGGTTTGGGAAATTTAAAGTGGGATACATCTATAAAACCCTGCTTGTGGTCACATGCTAACTTCCATGGTGTATATAAATACAGCCTCTCCTCACTTAGCAACATACTCGACCACGACTGGGCCAGTATGTATCCCCAAATAAGATAGAGCTGATTTCTTCTATTCTGTTTATTACAATACAGTACACACTGTATAAACATTTAAAAAAATACTAAAAATGTTATACAGTTAGCCCTCAACTTTCGCGAGCTTCAACATTAGGGGAATGCCCAGCCACCCAATCATATTTACCAAACAAATGCAAGAAAAAAGAGGTCAAGGATTTGCGCCCCCAGACAGTGGGAAAGGGGTTTTTGGAGGTTGTCCCGTGTGTGTGGGTGATTTTTTCGGGTTTGGTCCTCAGGGGGGGGGTTAACAAAGCTGTGAGGAAACTGTCTCAGTTGCTCATCACAATGTTCTTCACAAGGAAGCCTGCCACTACCCCTACCGCCTCACCTGAACCTCAACCCGTGGCAGAATCTGACTCCTTTGCTAACTCTTGACACTATAATCACCTCCATTCAACTGTCATCAGTAACTGCATGGCTAACTATCACCACCATCATTGTCATCATCATCACAAGTCGTCAGAGTTCGTCTACCTAACATTACAGTGGTGTGTGTTTTGTTTGTTCATTATTTATTAAACCATATTATTATTATTATAATCAAATAGAAGCTAAACCACAGGGGTTATACAGCGCTGTATTAAACCATAATGTATATACAATATTTTATGATGTTTTCATGTGTTTTATGATTGTTCGTGGTTCAATAGGTTAAGGAAGCAATACTGTTAGGCTAAGTAAATGCTATTATTATATTTCCTACAATATATTTGCACATGTGTGTGAGCATGTTAGATAGGAGTGAATGGAGACGAATGGTTTTGGGACCTGACGAGCTGTTGGAGTGAGCAGGGTAATATTTAGTGAAGGGATTCAGGAAACCGGTTATTATAGATTTAGCGGACTTAAATCCTGGATATGGGAAGTACAGTGGACCCCGAGTTTTGTAAACCCCGGAAATCGTACATTTATGTAAGTATAATATTGTAAGTGCTTGTGGAAAAGTATTTTGGGGGTCTGAAATAGACTAACCTACGTGAAATTTTTCCTTAAGGGAGAAATACGTCGGTAATAAGTTTCTGAACTCGGGGTCCACTGTACAATGCCTGCACTTTAAGAGGGTCTGGGATAGTGACAGTTTGGAGGGACTACCCTAAACTGTAGATCTAAGTGCCTCTGCAAAGACAGTGATTATGTATGAGTGAGGTGAAAGTGCTGAATGATGATGAAAGTATTTTGTTTTTGGGTCACCCTGCCTCGGTGGGATTATTATTATAATCAAATAGAACGCTAAACCACAGGGTTATACAGCGCCCTCGGTGGGAGACGGGCGACTTGTTGAAAAAAAAAAATTGGGCATCAAAACATTCGCAAATGCTACAGTACAGTATTATATTTTCCTACATCATATTTGTGCACCAAACATTTGCGAATTTTCAAGATTCGCGTGGTTCTTGATCCCCTAACCCTCGCGAATGTGGAGAGCCTCCTGTAAATGGTGCAAAGGTAACATTAAACAAAATCAAAGATGGTTGATAGTGACGATCGTTTACCGACGAGGTAAGTGAGGAGAGGCTGTATGTGTACCTAGTTGGATGAATCTTAGAGCTGGCTGGCCTAATGGGTAATGCACTGGCCTGGGAATTTTAGGATTCTCTTGCCATGGATTCAAACCTTACCTGTTCCATGATTAATAGATTTAAGGTTCTTGAGTGATGATGAACATGCAGACTTAATGACCCTCATGTAGCTGATAGGCTTAAAACCAAATTAACCATCCAATAAGTTGTACTCAACACTGCACTAGGTTGTTACTTAACATGACTGCCATATCAATGTAATCCACTGCATTCATAATAAATAACACAAAATATCAACGAAATTCAATTCACAATCGATTCTGTTGGGGAGGATCTGATACACTAATTTATTTCTTGAAAGAGGAGCATAGAATATATAAGAGCCAAAAAGTTACTTATGTTTATACTTTGTAATGGACCAAACTAATTCTTGAGGTAGGAGAATGGGCTGGTGACCTTTTTTTACCACAATTTAAGTTTCATGAATCAGTACAGTATATTAGAATGCCTTTCATACTGTATATCAAACAAATGAAACATGCATGGATATACAAAATTGTTCAGTAGATTGCAAAGAAATTTTCACTGATAAATTTATTCTTTCATGTTGGTAATTTTTTTTTCATTGTCTCTAAACCTGAGACAATTTGCCCGAACTCTGCCTCCCCACAGTTCTGTACACTTGAGAGCAATAAACAAAGAGAGGAAAGTAAGCCGATGTGAATATGTTAACTATGGTATTCATGTGAGCAATGCACTAGGTAGCATTATTATTATTATAATCAAAGAATGCACTAGGTAGCAGATCTGGTGGGGTGTCACTATGTACATCTTACATCTTGATGGTTTGTATTTTTCAGTGAGTACCCTTGGTTAAACTATCAATTGGAAACATTCAAAGTTCAGCTTCTTCAGGTTAGTTTGTGGCAGTCTTTTTAGTGACAATTTCATATACTGTACTGAATTCCAAAAAACAAAATGCCAGACATCAATTTTAGACATCTTCAAAGGTAAGTCATCAATTCACACAGTAACAGCTTATGCATGAATTGGATAATACATTCTGATGTAGAGACTATCACAACTAGTGTACACAGCCCCTCACGCAGAATCTTTCAAGTTATCAGCAAGCTTGAAATTCTAAGGATTTTTAAAATTTCAAGACTGTTTGTTTAGATGAGCAACTTGCATAACCTTACAAACCAGTAATTGATTAAGTAAACAATACAGGAACCTTGGTACTTAGCTCCGTACCGAGCAATTTGGTACTCCAACACTTTCTTCGGTAAAAATAAATGCTCGGTAGTCGACTATTTGTTCGGCACTCACCAAACACACACAATCTGTCAGAACATGTGCGTCAGTCTCCCCACAGCTGTCGTCAGTCCAAAACTCCGCTGAACTTCACTGTAAACTACTACGTGCTTTTTTGCTTTTTTTTTAATACTCTATTAGTATTTGTATAAACAAGTCACCATGGGGCCTAAGAAGATTAGTGATAACAGCCAACCAAAAGAAAATTGGTTAGTGTGTTTGCCTGATGTAAACACTGCCTCCGCAAAGTCGCTATGACTGTATTTTTGGGGGTCTTTAACAGATTAATCAAATTTACATTATTCCTTATGGGAAAAAATTGTTTGGTACTCAGCCTTCTGGGGCGAATTGTTCGAGTACCGAGGTTCCACTGTAACCTTATATACCGATAATCGATTCAAAGTAAACAAGTGTTATCATCAAGAATGGGATGTAATTTTAAAACTTTGTCTTTATTATGCTTTTATTATTATTATGATCATAACTAAATGCTAAACCCTTAAGGGTCATATAGCGCAGTTATTATGCTTTCAGTTAATGTAAGAAACTGCAACATGATCAACCCAAGCCATAAGTTGCTGATGAAAATCAATCACAGCCTTGTGAGCCATTCATCCCACCAGTATACTGCCAGGCTCCATTTAAAATAGAGTTGACAGATGTTGGTATTTCATTTGAACACAGGCACCCAAAGACCGACCAGATACAAACTGCCGAGAAATAAATTCATCCCTGGAAGAACTACCTGGTACAAATTTGCCATGATGCAGAATGCTGGGAAAACCAGAAATTTTCAATTGTCTTAATATCAACAATATATAATAATCTGTTTATTTTATGCCTCTGGAAAAAGGCACATTTTGCCTTTGCTCTGCTGTTTGGAACAGACACTTGGAGTTTTGGGAAGACCACTTACAGAAATAGTCAATGTGTACTCAAAACTAAAACACTTTAGGAAGATGAGGAAAACTGGCCCCCAAAGTTGCTTGGATGACACTTAAGTCACAAAGTTTCTTGAACTTGGTTGAGAAGAAGAGTGATATCCATCAACTTTATTATTTAATACATTTACTTACTCAAAAATAAGTCTTAACTATGACATCTTACAGTTAAGATATCTTTTTTAAAAAAAATACTTATTATATCTAATATAAATTAAATAAATATACATTAATGCATCTAGTAATTATTTAGTAAAATGGCAATTCATAATTTTAAAAGTGCAGCCAGCATCTATATACAATACAGTATTAATAAAATTTTGTAAAGAAAACAACATTTGTGAAGTATTCAAAAATTCATCAATGTGACTGGAAACTTCAGTTGTCAGATATACTCAAGAACATTCATGAGCTGAGGACTGAAGACTGAATATGGAGGACTGCAGTGATCAGACATTTGATGGGACTGGGAACATGGCAGAGGTAACTAAAAATGTTTCAGCTATCAGTAGACATCGTCAAAAAGCTGTACACATTCACTGCATATGACTGTAGGAATAATATTTTTTTCCTTAACTCATTCACTGCTATGGTATTACAGTAGCACTTTATAAATGTTGTTCTGTTATTACTGTTTCTGTGCACCTCACATTGTTAATAATGGAACTTTCTGTTTCGTCCTCAACTTTGTCTTGTCCCAGTGTATTAAAATTCCAGTAGCACGAAACATAATGGACACAGCAGAGAAAATAGCTTTGTCTTCAATAACAAATTTAAGAGAAACAACAACTTGCAAGACTGGAGTCAAGATTATTATTATGGTATATTCAAAGGGAAGTGCTAAACCCTTGGGGGTCATCAGCACCTGGGGAGGAATGGGAAGCAACCAGACTCAACCCAAAGGGAAAAGGGGAGGATAGATCCAATTTCTTGGAGCATGAGACCCTCCCTGCATCAAATCACTCACCTGAGGGTGGATTGTTTCAAGAAAGAATATTACTTTCCCAAAAATTCAAACTTACCAGTGAGTGCCGAACGCCAGGATGCACTGGAGTTTTGCGAGTTATACTGTGGCATAATGTCTTTTCTGATTTCTTACAGAACTAGATTCATTTGTAACCCATTTTATGAAGCATTCATACTTGTAGCAGTCATCAAAATTTTTTTAGGTTCATTACATGCCTTGTGATTGTTGGAAACTGTATGGGTTACACCACTGGACTCGGAAAAAGCTCCAAGGAGAATGGAAAACAATGTGTCTGATTACTAGAGTATAGATTCGGTTAAATCTATTGTTCCAACAAACCAGATGCATCAATGAAAAAGTTTTATGATAAAATATTATATTACTACGAATATTTGTCAATTGTGAAATACGCTAGTTTTCGCATGAGGTTTTGTACAGTGTATTAATTAATAACCAAATTCCATTATGTATATTGTACTGTAAATAAATTTTTTTTGTACAACAGAATTTTTATAATTTCTATGCAATTTAATATAAAATAAGGAACATGTTAGGTATACTGTAGATACTCAGAAGTACTGTACTCATTCTTCAAGTTGCAATGTGATCATGAAGGGTACTGCCCCCCCCCACTAGCATACCTATTAGTAAATAAAGCAGATATATATTGCCTAAACCTTCATTATTTTAATGAATAAATAAAATTATCTCTATTTGCCAATACAGCAGTTGTATTCTAAATTTAATGCTTTGTACATATAAATTTTTATTACAAATGTGAAACACTACTGAGCCCTTTAACAAGCCCCACAGTACAGTATGAAGACAGCATACAATTCTTGCATCTTATTTGTTCACAGACTAAATACCTTAACCCTACCATTTTATACTAATACTATTTTGTATAAAATAAGGACTCTTGAAGAAAGAAATGCTCATTTTCCAAACTACCAAAGCTCAAGTTGGGCAAAACAGTTGTAGGTGCCTGGCTGTCACGACAAAGTATACATCAAATCCAGGATATCAGCAACTATTTTACTGTCATCTCTACCCAATCATACTGCGAACAGTTTTGCACAAAGTGATTCCTGAACCATGGAATTTAGAGTAATATGCTTCCTAAGATGTGTTCAGAAAAGAAAAATATCCGTACCTTGTTCCTTTAAATGTAAAAGATGGCCACACAATCTTTTCGAGCACTTTCAGCCACTGACTATCTTAACACATTTAGATTCTTTTATAAAAGAATGCAGCAACACAAAACATGATAAAGAAATCTAAGTCGCATTGAGTGAAGTAGTCATTTCCTGCAAAAATTTTTAATAATTGAGGAGGATTGTCAAAGCACGAATGCAAAAGAAATGCACAAGGAAGAGACCATGATAAGTGCTCCGTGCATGGACAATGTGAGGTTTAAGAGTGTGACAGAATAAACTGGGAGAAAGGGCCCTCCTGTTTGCTTTTTCCATGGTAGTGCTTCAACAGGTGACCCAACTAGTCTTAAAGGAAAAATGTTATATATGAATATATATATATATATTTTTATATTCTATATATATAGATATATATATATACCATATAAGTTAATGTTCTATCTACACAAGGTTACTGGCATTATTTAAATAAACGGCACAATTAATTTCAAATTCCTTCAACTGTTGTCAATGTCCTTGGAAACATAACTGTCCTTAATCTGTGATTCAGATTTTGAAAATAAACAAAGGTAAATAATTAAAGTAGGTGGACATATCCAATCAGAGGCTACAAACCTAGAATTCTGAAAATAATCACAAAGCATTAAAAATTTGACTTGAAAAGTATGTCAAATATAACATTGACTGCACTTCAGGTATGCTGTTCTATTTTATTTACATGCATTGCATAACTTATGAACTGAGGAATAAAACCCACCAGCAATGAACATAGTTAATATACATTTTCAAACAGGTTTTGTCCTTTTTTTAAGACATTAAAAATGTGGTGAGACTATAGACTAACTACATGTCTAATGTCATCCACACTGATCCAAAAATTGTATTACTGTATTCTGTACATGGTATGCCTACTGCATCCGTTTCTTCTTTGATTCTGGACCGGTGAATTTGTATGCTGCTTTCCTTTGTTTCGAAACTTAACATTTTGCACGGATCCGTCAGGTGGGTCTTGAAGAACAAAGATAGTTAAATCACAATTTTCACATTTGTTTGTTATGACAGAGGTGACACAGTTTACCGTTACAGCAGAGGGATCAAATTGACAGTAACAATTTGGACAGTTTTTCCGGACATGGTTGACTTGGGAAATGTACCACCAAATAGTTGCCATTTATTGGGCTTGCACAACAATATTTTTCAAGCACAAATCTTAAGAGGTTTTGTTTGTTTCTTTGGAGAAGGTGTTTCGTATCCCCCTGTTTTCTTAAGACCAGCACTAAGACTATGCAGCAAGACAGTTCCCGACCTCTTTGATTTCTCTGACTCATAATCCTGGACTTCCAGATTCTGAAGCAGGTGATGGAAAATTTTACTGAAGTATTTCCTGATAGATTTGTGCTCCTTACAGGTGTATAATTTTTTTTATGGTTGATAGGTAGGTGCTACTGGGGCGCCCTACTGACCCTTCGGGAAGAGCGTCCGTTGTAGCAGATGTTCGAATTACAGTCGGTTTGGTAGTGGTGTTGATTGGTTGTTTAGTTGTTGATTTGCCTGATTTTCTGTCAGTGGTGTATTTATGGCATTTCATTATAGCTGCTTTCCATGGGGCATAGTCCCAAGCGGCTAATTCGCCATGTAAGATTCTATTTCCTCAAATTTCTGCAGCTGATGGTGGACCACTTAAGCCTGCACAAAATTTTTTATCACGAGTTCCTTTCTTATATAATACGCCAGAAATTCAATGGGATCAAGGTCCAATTTTAAAGCTATGCCTTCCTGAAGCACTTTTCTTGCAGACAGCTTTTTGGGATCCTCTAAATCTTGAAGCATGTCGATCCCACCAATCTTCTATTGCAATACACACTGAAGGTGACCGAAAAAAAGATGAGACTTAAAATCAACACACTAACATTGATTCACACACATGACATGTCGCTTCTACATGTTCTTCACCGATATAAACATTTTTTTCCCTCAAAAGTGTGTAGTATCATCATCATCCAAAAGGCCATCCTCTTCTACTAAAAGTTCTTCAGCATCATTACCCGGGGCTTGGAAGAACCTCGGGCATACCACTGTTTCTATTAGGAACATCACTACTACTGACAGCTACAGAATCAATACTTTTATTAGCAGGACTTCTTGGACATACTTTTTGCTGGATGGTAACCTTTGTACATCAGCATCATCCTCAACTGCAATATCCTCTGGGGTTACGGAACGAGGGGGTGATTTGGATTGAAGGTTGTTAAATGGGTCTTCCGGCAAAGGATCAACAATCATTTTTCTACTAGCCTTTGTTGGTCTATTCTGAATCTCTACAAAATGGAAACCACCATCAGCATTAACTGACAAATTAGCAGTGGTATTAATATTTTTTCCTTTTTCAGTTTCGAGAGGGGAATGTACTGAATCATCTAATACCTGCCTTACACTTACAGCAGGCTTAAGCCCTTTGCTGATCTTAGGCCCATGTTTGTCAGTGTCTTTCTCATCAAATGAAGATGGCTCATTGCTTGATGAATCATGTGATGGGCTCATATATTTGGGACAACGTAGTGTCTGGCACTTTTGACAGGTCTTTCCTATACCTAGGCTTACCAGGAGATTTAGGTCTTGTCTCATTTTCTGGTGTTTCAACTGGAGAGCTAGAACTATTAGTTTGAACATCTGGCAGGCTGGAATTAAGTAATGTATTTTCTGACTGATTTGATGAACGGGAAACTGCGCAAAGCTTCTTGCTTATCTGACAATTGGAATCATCTGGTAATGCATGTCTTGCCTGAGAATCTAATGAATGTGAATCATGAGATGGAGACTCTACCTGACTGTCAGGTGACTTTGCAGTGTGAAACTGTTCAGTTTTATGTTGATCATCTGACAAGTTTGAATCTTCAGTTGCACTTATCTGAATACCTGATTGGCCGAGCCCTGTTTTTTTGAAGTTCTAGGTACAGTATCCAACACCTCAGATTTGAATTTTTTTGTTCCAAAGTTCTGTGTTGCTTATCTAATGAACTAGTTTTGGGAAACCCCCTCATATACTGAAGTCTTTACTGCATTATCAGAGATGGATTCAGAATTCTCTTCATAGAGTTTTTAGGTAGATTATCTGAGGAATTGGAATTGTCTTGCATTTCAGCCCTTGTCTGAGAGTCTGACTGGGGAAAACCCCTCTCAGTCGACTGCGTGAATAATTGGAATAATTTATAATGGGAGACTCTTGACAGCCTGAAGAGATGGAAGTATCCCTTAATGCATTAAGTGTGCCCCCTTTTCAGAGGTCTTTCTGAAGAGTATGAGCCATCATGCACATCACTTTCTAGTCGGCCTGCCGAGCTGTTCAAAAATTCTGGCCGTGATCGACTCTTTGATAGGTTAATGGCAGAACCTGAATTGTCTAGTAAAGCTGCAGCTAATTTTGCATTTGATGAATTGGAACCTCCACTTGATACAATTGTCTGTTTATGAGGCACATTAGCCCCACTAGGCAATACAGACCCTTGTGCACCCTGATTGGCCAGAATCTTCCATGGATACACACCCTTGAATGCCCCTTTGAAGAGCCAACTGGGTAGCTTGTATCACTGCAAAAGTTGATTCTAGCTGATCAACTGATGGTTTGGGAATCATCACGAACAACTGAGTCTAATGGATCAACTAATGGGTTGAATCATCATGAACAGATTGCAATGGATCAACTGATGAGCTGCATTCACGACAACAATGTCTAGTGGCACAATTGGTGGCTTGCAATCCACACGCTCAGTTTTCAGTGAATGAACTCGAGAACTGGAATCATCCCGGGAAACGGAGTCTAGGGGATCAACTGATTGGTTAGAATCATCAAAAAATTGAGTCAAGCTGATCCACTGATGGATTGGAATAATCAGGGGCAGCAGTGTCAAGCTGATCATCAGATAGATTGGAATCATCGGGAACAGCAGAGTCTAGCTGACTGTCAGAAGGGTTGGAATCATCAGGAACAGCAGAAACTGGCTGATTGTCTGACATATTTGAATCATCACATGCAGCAGTTTCTAACTGGCCGGGAGGTGGGTTGCACTCATGGTGTAATTCAGCATTCTTCTCACGAATTAGTGGTCTTGAATCACGATGCAAAGCAGGGTCTAGATGACCTGCTGATCTGCTGTAATCACCCAGGCTGTGGATTTCAGGCTGCCCTTTCTGGTGGGTCATTTATGCCTACTAAATTAGCAATATCTGAGAAGTCACAACGTTAAAGTCATAGAACTGCTTAAAGAATGAGATGTCTTGAGACTTAATGGTTTGACTATTGGGCCACTTGAAGTGGGAAGAGGTAACATGTCTATTAATGGAAAGTTCAAGGGAGCCATGTTGCTTAGATTTACATCATCAATGGAAGATCGCTAACAGGAGGAATACAGTGCAGACCAATGAATATTAATACCCATATCTACTGGCCTCTTTGAGACATAAGCCCCTTAGTTGGCTCTGTATCTTTAATTGTACTCTGAGAATATGGGGACAGTTGTGCACTGTAATTAGCTGAGGGCACTGCTTCTTCATTATGGCGTATATCAAGTGATGGGTGCATCGAGACCCCAGATTTCTTACTGGTATGTGTAAGTCTTTCCATAGTGACATTATTTCCGCTTTTTTTTGTTGCTCAGGATTAGGGTAATAGACCGCTGTTGATCCTCAATACTGACCTGTTGCTTACGTGACCAAGCTTTTTTGTCATCATAAGTATGTTTACCTGCTGCTGCTTTTGAAGGTGTTGAAATATATGAGGAATTCCTCACTTGGTCTTGGGTGCACTAACCTTGGTTGTTGGTCTGGCGTCCAAATCCATAGGCTGAAATTGAGCCAATCCAAGTTCTTGTGGCAGAGATAATAATCCTGATTGTTGGTACTGTTGACCTAGTCCTGAATGATGCTGCTGTTCAAATTCGAGCTGTTGATATTCTGTGGAAATCTTGGTTGCTGGTACTGTGTCCTAACTTGGCTGTTGATATGGTTCCCCAATCTTGGCTCCTGGTACTGTTGCCCCGACTGCTGGTACTGTTGTTGTTGCCATGATGGCACTGGCGCATAGGTTGCATTGCTTGATGGGGATGCCGTGTCCCTTCCATCTTTGCACTTGTATGCAGCAATCTCCCCGCCAATGAAAACCAATGACACAAAGTAATAAAAATACATGTTTAATAATCTGTACATTTACTCATGAGTGATTAAGAGAAGCCTGCAAAACATTTGCACTAACAGGTTTGCTGGTGTTTCCATCCTTTCTATGAAATTAAAAACTAAGACAGTAATTCATATCATTTATGCTTATTTTCCTGTATTTTTTCTGGAATCAGTCCACGGAAATGTTAGTGTGTTAGTTTTCAAGATTCAAGAGACATAACATGTGTGATAAATGGTTTTCAAAACCGACAAGTTGTAGAATTGAGACGCTTATGCAACATATGGGAATCTTTATTGAAGAAATGTTTCGCCACACAGTGGCTTCATCAGTCCAATACAAAGCAGGAAGGTACATATAAGGAGGAGGACTTTTTTAGGTAATCAGTCCCTCAGCCTGGGAATTCGATGTGTTCAGTCCATCACTCTTGTAGAAGTACAGCATAGGGCCAGAGAGGTGGCTTTATATACTGCTTATATACTTTCTGCTTTGTATTGACTGATGAAGCCACTGTGTGAAAACGTTTTTTCAATAAAAATTCCCATGTTCCATAAGTGTCTCAATTCTTCAACTTGTCAGTTTTCAAAAACCCTTTATCACATCTGTCAGACACTGCAACATCATGGAATCATGATACAAAAATTCTTTAAAACTTGTCCAACCTTTGACGAAGACCTACTTACACTAGTGGATGGTCTCACTGTGATCCCGCCTCCTCCTGCTTCGACTCACCTGACTGCAGTATATAAGCCACCTCTCTGGCCCTATGCTGTACTTCCTACAAGAGTGATGGACTGAACACATCGATTCCAGGTTGAGGGACTGATTACCTCAAACTCCTCCTCTCCTTATATCTTCCTGCTTTGTACTGGACTGATGGCCACTTGCGGTGAAACATTTCTTCAATAAAGATTCCCATATGTTGCATAAGTGTCTCAATTCTTCAATATGACAACATGCATAAAATTAAAATGACTGGTAAAACTGAAGCACCTAAAACTGATTAAGACCAAGAACATACTGAAGGAAATAACCAAAGATGGCTATACACAACAGCAAGTGTTACAGGAAAACAAAACTGAGTTGTATTGTAATGAATGTAGATGGCACAAGAGTCTGTATCCTGGGATAAGCCCAGATTTTAAGACTGCCCTTTATAGTACAGTAGTACCTGGTACTTGAACTTAATTCATTCCAGAAGGCTGTTGAGTGCCGATCTGTTCGAGTACCGAACAAATTTTTTCCCCTAAGGAATAATGTAAATTAAATTAATCCATTTCAGACCCCAAAAAAACACTTCAAAAAAGCATTTTAACAAGCCTAGCATGTGTTTGCCTAAACACAATGCTTGTCTATCAGAGTGATAGACAAGCAAAGGCTTCACTTTATATCACCACTTGATTACAACAAAAGAGAGAGTCTTTTCTCTTCACTGGGTTGTGTCCTAGCAATGACTCTCCTCTTGAGTGATATAGGTTCTGTTTGGCATTTTTTCCAAAATAAACCTGTCTCATCACAATTTGAACAACTTGTTGGGAATAAAACCCCCAGCCTCTACATAGTCACTAAACTCACTGACGTATTTCTAGGCAGAGGTGTTGTTTGGTCGAGTGCTGAGAAACGGTAGACTACTGAGAATTATTTTTTTTTACCGAACTGCCCTTCAAATACCAAATTGTTTGAGTTGGGAGCTGTTCAAGTACCGAGTACTACTGTATGTTGGTAAGACAGTAACTATTCAAGAGAGGTTCTACCATCAAGCCATACAAGTGTGAAACTGAAGCAGCATGTTCAGACAGCAATATCCAGAGGTGCTGTACTACCATTCTGTCATGTGAGTGTGAGATGGCAGTAGTAGGTTGATAGACAGCAACCATCTAGAAGTACAGCCACTGTCATTAAAGTGTGAAATGTAAGCACAATGACAGTACAGGTCCACATTCCTTTTTCCAAAATTTGAATTAAAGTTCCGAAAAACCCAAAATTTTTGTGGAGTGTGGAGCATCAGTTGTGTCTCCAGCACTTGTAGTGTTTACACTGCATCTGCTGTTCACTGATATTTTGTTTTTGCTTTTATTTTGTGACTGTTTAATTTCACTTTAAAATGTCAAAAAAATCTCAGATACCCCTATGGGTAACAGTGAGAAAAAAAAGGAAGCATCTGACGTTATCATTAAGCAGAAAGTAGAGTTACTGCAAAAAGCTTGATCATGGTGTGTCAGTGCGCGTCTTACTGAAGAATATGGTGTTGGAACTACCACTTTATGATTTTAAGAAATGGTGTTAAATACAAATAAGCATGAGAATAGTAGTGATGATGATAATGATGACATTGGAACACAGGTGAAAAAATCCTATAGACGATATGGTGAAAATGTGTGATCAGTTAAGTCTTTAAAACGCCGTCTGTCATAGTGCTGCTTCATCACTTGAGAATCATGTTCCTGGTCTATAATTATCCCATTATTTCATTTATCAATATATTACTCTATAATAAACTGTAGTAGTATTTGTAGTCTTTATTTATCCCACTTAGTGTAAGTATTCTTACATTTTTGCAGCAGTGTTAATGTTTGATTATTGGGTGCTGCCGTAGACCCCCCTTCATTCTGAAATTCAAACACTACTGGCCCCAAGGGGTTTTTCTGGATAAAGGAATGTGTACCTGTACTACCACTCTGTCACATGAGTGTGAGATGGCAGTAGTAGGTTGGTAGATAGAAGCCATCTAGAGGTACAGCCATTGTCATTCAAGCGTGAAACATAAGCACAATGACCCCGTTTAACATTGTACGTATGAAGAAATTTGTGAACACCCAGAAAAAACGAGTACCCGCCCCACATTAAACCGCTTGCTGCCTGTATTATGACCAGATTCCAGGCAGCCAACCCCTTTCCCTCACTCATATGACCAGATGTTATAAAATTATTCCTATCATTTCACAGATGGGACTAAATACAGTGGACCCTCGGTTAACGAATCCCCCGGAAATCGTGCAATTATGTAAGTAAAATTTTTGTAAGTTCTTGGGGAAGTGTTTTTTTGGGGTCTGAAATAGACTAACCTAGGGAAATTTTTTTCCTTAAGGGAGTAAATTGTTGGGTAATGGCACTTGAGCAGACTTCAGGAGTGAAGTTTTACGAAACCCCGGGGGTCCACTGTACAGTGTTTCCTGCATCAGCAATCAATGTAGTGTTTTATATTTTTGCAGCATCAGTTAAAATATGAGAAAAAGGGGGATAATGTTCATATATACAGAATAAAGTGTTCATCATCCCAGGAGTAAAAGGTTGTGGTCATGTCTGTACTTTTCCCCCATTCCTTCCTCCTTTCACCAGAGATGGGTCTATTGTTTGGGGAGTCACAGTGGGGTATACCTACCATCACTATGAGTGCTTAACATAAAAACATGAAAAAAAATCAAATTACAAAGAGTAGTAGTCAGGAAACATCATGTTTTTGTTGTTGTTGGGTTGAAGAGTTCTGACAGCCCCTAGGCCATCTACTACTGTTGGATTAAAGGGTTGTGACAAACCCTAGGCAGTCTCACCTTTGAACCCAACAAATCAACTGCCTAGGAGCCATTACAGCCCTTTAATCCAACAACAAAACATGTTATGTTCACGACCACTTCTCTCAGTGTTTTTATATTTATTTTGTAATGTATACTCATAAAATGAAGGAGTATAACACCACTATCTTAACAAAACAACAGACCCATTTCTATTGAGGACAGTTGTTAAATTTATCATTAAAAATTAAAAGGAGTTAGATATGAAATATTGTCCCAGTGGGACAATGTGGTTAAATGTGGGTTTCTATATGAAAATGCAATTATCAATACACAGTTTCTCTTAATGAACCATTTTTCCAGTCCTTATCTAGGTCATTAGAGGGGAGTTCACTGTTGTAGGGGGCAGACTGCAGCCATCGTAGGTGGTGGTACCATCCTGTCATGGAAATCATAGTGATTGGTAGACAGCAGTCATTCAGAGATAAAGTACTATCATCCATTATATGAGGATAAAATGGAAGTACTGTACAAAAACACTCGATGTGAAATTAGGCTGTTAAATTTGTATTAACAATACGAATAGGGTGCAATCAAGAAATCATAACATGCTATGATGCTTGATACTGCATGCCAGTGGAAAAGAACAAGCATAACATCAATTTACACACACATTTGTGAGTCCATGCAGAGGAATTTTTTCACTCTGGTTAAATTGGCCATGAAAGGGCACAGCTCTTCCTCTTTGCCACCCATGCACCTATATTTGCTACTCACTCTGAGTATAAAATGATTCTGAATTTTTCTCATGCCATCATGTGTCTGGATACAGACTGAGCCACCAAAAGTAATACTTTGATGCTGGAGTTGCAAGAATAAGCACTAATCTTTAACAGTATTGATATTACAAGCTTAGTGTGATTATAGACAATAAGTAAGAAAATTTTTTATTTCAATAGCCTCCTGCCAAGTCAAGGTATGAAAAAATTTATTTTTACATGTCCCCTTTCTCACCAAGACAGGGTGATCCAAAAGAAGAAGAAAAAAAAATTCCATCGTCATTCAACACTCCCCCTCACTCATACATAATCACCGTCTTTACAGAGGTGCTCAGATATGACACTTTAGATGTCCCTCCAAACTGCTAATATCCCAAACTCCTCCTTTAAAGTGCAGGCATTGTGCTTCCCATTTCAGGACTCAAGTCCTGCTAACCAGTTTCCCCGAATCCATTCACAAAATATAACCCTGCTCACACTCCAACACCTGTCAGGTCCCAAAACCATTCGTCTATATTCACTCCTATCTAACACGCTCACGCACGCTTGCTGGAAGTTCAAGCCCTCACCCACGAAACCTCCTTTACCCCCTACCTCCAACCTTTTTGAGGATGACCTCTATCCCGCCTTCCCTCCCCTACAGATTTATACGCTCCAAGTCATTCTAGTACTTTGTTTCATTCTCTAAATGACCAAACCACCTAAAAAACCCCTCTTCAGCCCTCTGACTAATACTTAGAAACCCCCACACCTCCTAATTTCCAACTACAATTCTCTGCATAATATTTACACCACATTGCCCTTAGACATGACATTCCACTGCTCCAGCCTCCTCCGCTGCAGCATTTACAACCCATGCTTCACACCCATATAAGTTTGGTACCACTATATTCTCGACATTCCCTTCTTTGCCTCCATGGATAACATTTTTTGTTGCCCTCTACCCATCAACCTTTTATCCACCAATACATAATCTAACAAACTACTTTCATTACATGCTACGTCATACCTTGTACTTATTTACCTCTTTTTCATAAAATATGTATTACTTATTACCAAACCTCTTTCTACACATAGTTCAATTAAAGGCTCCCCATTTTCACTTATCCTTTTGGGACCCTAAATTTACCTCTACTCCCTCCACAACATTTTTACCCACTTTAGCATTGAGATCTCCAACCACAAGTACATATTCTCTTTCTTGGTTCAAAACTCCCCATGCACCACCAACATTTACCCAAATTCTCTCTCACACTTACCATAACCCACTTTTCACATCCAACCCTTTTTTTTATCCACATAATCCTTGAATTTATACATTTATATTCCCTCTTTTCCTGCCATAACTTATCCTTCAATATTAGTACTCCTTCCTTAGCTCTTTAAACTTATTAGAAACTCCTGACCAAACCCATTTATTTCTCCCCACTGAAACTCTCCTACCCTTCAACTTTGTTTCACTTAGAGCCAGGACATCCATAACATCCACAATCGTCCCTTTCTTATCATTTGCACTACATACACGCACATTCAAACATCCCACTTTGACGATTTTCTTCTTTTTCTTCTTAGTAAGCTATGTGGGAAAAGGGGTTACTAGCCCAATGCTCCGGCATTTTAGTTGACTTTTACAACACGCATGGCTTATGGAGGAAAGATTCTTATTCCACTTCCCCATGGATATGAAAAGAAAAGTAATAAGAACAAAAACTATTAAGATAAAATCAAAGAAAACTCAGATGAGTGTGTATACATAAACGCTACATGCATGTGGTGACTTAAGTGTAAGTAGGAAGACGTTCTGAAATTTTGCATGTTAATGAGACAGAAAGACACCAGCAATCCTACCATCATGTAAAAAATACAAGCTTCCTTTTTACACTCACTTGGCAGTACAGTAGTACTCCCCGGTCGCTGTCTACCAACCTACTACCTACCATGAAGTAAAATATAAAGTTTAATTTAAAAAACCCGAACAGACTTTTCAACTGACAAGAAACACAAAATTGCAGTTATGAAAACTTATTTAAACAATGTGTTACCTGTGTATAGGCTATTTCAAGTCGATAGAATACTCCTAGGAAAATTAATAACTGTATTGCTAATGTCTTGGTCAACTGGGAAAATTCCTGATTTTGCATGAAGGTGTTGAAGTTGTAACTAGCTATTTCAAAGCCTGATTTTGCATTAAATACAAGCTTAACACAAGCTGTCAATCCTGGAGGCATAGTTGTGTTCAATCAAACATGTTTTTAGTCTGGCAGTTCTTTTGATATATGTTTTATCACATCCTCCAATTGGATTTCAACACACAGGTACTCTCTTCTTGGTCATTGCTCATTCCTGTTTTGTGAATTCTCAAATGAAGTGATGACAAATTCTGTTTGGGATGGTTTAGTATTTCTGAGATAATATTGCCTGTAACATTACTGATAAAGAAGAGTAAGTACAGTAATGGTACTGGTAGTTTGGATGTACAGTACTAAGGATTTTCCCCTTTCCTTCTGCAATCCTTAATCAAGATAGGATAATGCAGATCAATGAATGTCTTTGATAGTTACATAATTTCATCTGATTTCATCAGGGAATTAAGGGCTGCAAACCTGTAGGAACGTAGAAAAACGATTAAGACACCTCTTAGTGTCATGATGAGTATACAAGGTCATTCTTTCTGGTTGGTTTACAATAAACCTGGAAGGACAAGGAATTTCAAATCTAAGAATGAATACAGTATATCAAGAAATGGGATCTATTGACTTGAAAAGCTCTTGCACAGGCAAACTTTCTAAATAATGTTTCCTGCAACTGCAAATCATCAGTATACATATACCATTTCTATTATTACATGATTTCAGATAACATATTGTATGACATAATTGAAACAAGCCAATGTGCAGCATACATAAGGACATTGCTACTAAATTTAATTTTTTTTTTTTTTCAGATATCGCTAATAC